>VZRF01014583.1:1501162-1604822 GCA_013396875.1 Vireo altiloquus
AGCCCAGAGGGAGCCCCGGCCGGGCGGGGGGCAGCGGGAGCGGCTCGGTGCTGCTGCCGGCCCCGCGGGACGCCCGCGGTGAAGTTTGCGCTGAGCATCGCTGCGGTGCGGTCCCCGCGGGCAGCACTGCCAGGTCGGTGCAAGGCACCCAGGAGTGCGAGAAGGGGGGAGATCAGCACCAAGGGAGATGCACGCTCCCGGCCCTGAGTTGTTAAGAACAAGGTACGGAGGGGAAACAGAGAGGGAGGTATAAAGCCCCTAAGCGATGCCGGTTGCACACTCATGCACGGTTTGCTTCGTTCCTGAAATTCCGTGATGACATGGAAGGGTCTTCGTGAGACGAGTGTTAACTCCAGCCAACAGTCTCTGCAGAGAATAGGAACTTCACTCCAGGAAACATACCCTTATACACCAACTGCAGATAGAAATTGTTCGTTTGTACAAAAGCCAGCAGCAGTTCCATCCTATATTGTTTGGGGGGACATAGCCCCCTCCTGGGGATAACACCACCCTCAGAGAGGTGGTCTGCGGTCTTTTCACTGCCTTCAGCGAGCTTTGGTGTCAACTGCTTTACCACGCGCTTGAGCACAGAACTATGCTCAACACCTATGAATATTTTCCATTTGACAAAAACACTCAATCTCCAGAGAAGCCAGACCCAAGCAGTCTCCCACAAAGAGTCCCATTTGCACAGTACCTCTCAGGCATATGGAGCATGTTACCAGCTACAAGAATGACTATTGTTTGAGTCCATTATGTCTCGTTTCTTTAAGGTTACTTGCAACCCTCAAGATGCTTCTAATGTGCTGCTGGAGCAGCGGGGGAGCCCACCTGCAGCTAATTTAACCATTATACATTCCCATAGGTAGTAATGAGAGGCAGAGCTCAAGTGCTGAAATTGCCTGAGTTGTATTTTAATAGCTGGAAACGCAAATCCTTTAAGCAATTTACTTCTATTAACTTTGTTCCTATCAAGACAAGAGATTAATTATCACTTTTTTTGGAGGGAAAAAAATAAAAAACACCCAAACAATTTGATGTAGACCATTTAACTTATAAACTAAAAGAAAAAACAAAGTGGAAGAACAGACCAGCCATATAACCAGGCTTTTTAATTAAAAAGTAGAGAACATGTCACCTTGAAAGCCCTCTGCTCACCCAGTTTAGAACTGCAGTCCCTGGCTCATCCTGCAGTTTTCCAAGGTCACACAAGAGCCCAGGACACCGCAGAGCAAGACAGCACATCAAAAGGGCTGAGCCCAGGAAGTCCAGAGCCCATGGACACCAAGACAGGTTATACAGCCTGCAAGGCTGAAGTTACATACATAGACACACGTTAACAAGTCGAGGTGGCAACAGGTAGACTAAAGAGAGAGGAGGGAATAATCAGCATCATAAGGCACAGTACCCCAGCTGCCAAACTATTGTCCAACATGTGGGTTTATGAACCCAAGGAAGAGGAACAAGTTGCCTCCAGTTGCATTTTATTTAACCTCGGGCCCAATCCTAAAAGACTTTATTCAGACAATACCCCCATTGACTTCAGTGGGAGTTCTGCCAGAAAAGAAATGGCAGGATGATGGATCTGACAAATAATTTACTTGACAAATAGCAGCATTATTTGGCATATATGTTATTCTACAAATAGCATTGAATCAGTCCCGTGCAAGGGCTTGAGGCATTTAATTCAGTGGGGTTTTTGCTATTGTTTTCAGTGGGTGGCAGATTCAAATCCCTAGTTCTTTTCTAACATGATTTGTTTTAGTGCCTCATCTTTATATGATGGGTGTTCTTTTCATCACCTGTCTTTTAAAGTTAATGTCACTTATTTGTACTTTTTAATTGGTCCTCATATTGTTAGAAGAGGACAGCCCATTAAATCATCTCCAGTTCCCCTTCTCGCCTCAAAATCCTGGTAAGGAGCCAGAATTACTCCTGTGCCCAGCAGAAAACTCAGTGAACTGGCATGTCCATACATGTAATACTGGTTACTTCATTACATACAGAAACGATTATGTTTGCTGTTGTTTTGTGATACCCATTTTGAGAAGCATTAAATAAAGATGGCATGTTACATTTTTCAGGCTGGAATTAGATTTTTTTTTCCCTCTCTTCCAAAAAAAAAAAAAAAAAGGTAGACCCTCCACACACTGCTCAGGTGTATATTTTTGTTACTGATTATATCCATAACAATGAGGTATGACAATGAGATAGTCGTTAACAGCTGAGCAGCCCCAGGTGATGTGCATGCACACAGTCCCATAGGTAAATGCTGGCCCTTGCATCCCGGGGCTGATACTTGACTGTCACACCTCCTGACACTACTTAGGTGACAAATGAGAACCTTCTGGCACCAATGAGCATCCAAGACTGCCACTTAAAACCAACAAAGTGAAAAGTGGCAGGCACTTCAAGTGTCTCTCCCTACGAAGTGATCCTCAAACCCAGCGTCATGTTTGGGCACCACTGACTTCCCAGAGGACTGGGGACACACACCACAGGCATAATACTGTGGATTCCAAGGAATTTAGCCCCCATTTCTCCAAAACACACGCTCCACATACAGCAGGGCAGTCGGACTGACTGTAGTGGAGGTAAGCAGGTGCTTAATGGCAAACACACGCCTGAGTGCTTTGCTGGAACAGGCCTACAGATACCACAAGAACTGTTTAGCCAATTATTGTACATGACATTCTACCACACTTGAGCAATTTGGTTGAAACAATCACAGTTTACCTTGTCAACAGGTGTCTTGTATTTTAAGAGATGAATATTTATTAACCATGCATCACTGAGAACTGTATCAGTACTTCTTACAATGAATGGCCATATAAATCTGCACAAACAATCCGCTCAGCCTAATCCTGCTGAAGTGACCACAATACTCAGCATGAGCTTTGGATGTGTAAGAAAAGCTGGGATCAGGCCTAGAAACAGGGTTTTGTGTGCCTGCTGCCTCAGCCCTTCTCTTGTTGAATATAGCTGGAGATTTGCCAGTGATTTAAATGGAAGCTGGACTAATTCCCTTATGTTTAAGATAAGCTCATCTCCAACTGGACTTTCCACCAATGGGACTTAATGGGCACGAGGTCTGCTCTTGCCAATTCGGCTGCCAGAGGAGAGCCTTACTGTTTTTGTCGAAGCCATTCCAGGAAAGCCAGCAATCCAGTCTTTACAGCCTCATTTTATCTTTGGAGGTCCAATATTTCAAGGTACATGTTTCACTGAAGCACCTGAGGAACTCCGTGGACAGAAGTAAAATTAAGGAACCTATTTAAGTCACTGGAATGAGCCCAAATTACATGTTGATTTTAATTTTAAAAACAACTTAATCAGCCTCAAAAGAAACACAAAATCCTCCATCCGTAATTAAGACTAGTTTCCTTTTTCAGGGTTTTATCATTTTCTGGTGTTTCTTCTCTTAAGTTAAATTTATTTTCCAAAGACTATTTCAAATCAGAGCAAACTTTAACGCTGAGTATGAAATTTTAAATATAGATCTTAATAGTAAAAAAAGTTGTGCATGAAATATTCATAAATGTGCCCAGACTAAAAAGCACTGCTAGAAAATTATTTCTGGTAATTTTACTCAAAATTTTCTCATCCTGTTAAATGATAAGCACTATGAAACTATTAGAAAAATTACCAGTGTATGCCTACCATTCTCCTTTTGGTTTAGAGATCCTATTACCTTCTCTTCTCCTTCCCTTCAAGTACTGAGCACAAAGAGAATGATCATGCTACCATACCATTAATTGTTTCCCATGCTGCATGTACTCCACACAGAAAAAATGTGTGCAGACCTTTTTGATGGTCAGAATTCAGTATTCCTGTGCTGCCTCATTATTTCATGGATATGTTTCATTTTACCAGACCTATTGAAATGCACACTTTAAAAGTGCCTGTCATATTTGTTTTTCCTCGAAAAAGCCCCATCATACCTGAAAAGCACAGCCTTTAACTGCACCATAACACCAATTTTGAAAAAAATTATTAGACCACCAACCAATCAAAGATCTATGAAAGAAAAACAATTGATGTGACAACCCAGCAAGTCAGGACAGCCACTAGTTAAGAGAAAACATCCTATAGGCAATGCTGAAGGTATTTCCACTTTTTCATCTTTTTCCAGTGTTTCAGCAGTGTGAGAACAATTAGTTTGTATCGGACCAAAAATCCTTCAGCCCCTTGACTTATCTCCTGTGGCAGAGATCAGACGTGCTGTGCTTATTTAGAGATTACACCATGTACAGCATATCAGAGCTCTCCCTCTCTAGATCTATTCCAAGTCCCACCCTGGCCCCCAGAGACTGCTGTGTCTATTCTCTGACATTAGCTGAGAACATCAGCCTAAACTCCCAGAACAGCAGCTTTTCTTTTTGGTCATAAAAAAAATGCCCTGAGAAATAGTTATCTCAAAATCTCACTGGAAATGTAAGGGAGGAAAAGGCACAGATTTTAATGACTCAGAAAACCAGCACCTCCCAGGGCTGACAAGCGACATGATCCAAGAGGAACACCATGGGAAGGTGACTGCATGGTATCAGCCTTCCCATCTCAGTAATACCAGCTCTCTCTGTCTGAATTCTTCCTCAAGCATCCTGGTCACTGAGCAGCTGAGATGAATATACTCTTTGCCCTCACCTGCATGGCTCAGCATACAAATTAATTTAACTGGGACAAGCAGGAAGATTCTGAACTTTCTCGTGTGAGAAGCTGCCGCACAGCCCAAGGGAAATCAAGAAGATTACTCAAGGAGTAAAGGATGCATAACATCAACAGAAGTATCTAGCTCTAGTTTCACATACTTCAAAATACTAATAATGGAAATAGGTTTCATATTTTAAAAGTCAGTAGTTAATTGTACACATTTCAGACATTTCTCCTCACAACAACAGAAAAGTAATATCACTGCAAATACCAAGAACTCACAGCTGGTTCCACAAATACCAGCATCGACCCCCCAGTGCTAAGGGTTATAATACAGGGACATCCCATCCACCCTTCAAGGAACAGTTCAGGTCTGAAAATGACCCAGCACAGAACAACAACCCCCAGTGAGTGCCCAAGAGGAGTGTGTGGTTATCTGAGCCAGCTCCTCTGCCTTGCCTTTCCCCCAGAGGGGACTCAGACAGGCACCCCATGAGCAGGGACCTGCTGGCACTGCACAGACACCCAGCACTGCCACTCACTGCCAGGTACAGCCCTTCCAAGTGCCACATTCTCTTAAAACTTTGAACTTAAAAACAAAAAAACAAAAACCAACCTGTTAAGGTAATATTTATAGAAAGCAATTTTTTGCTCTCCGGAGTGGTCCAACAGACTGGATGCACAGGGAAGAGGGATGTGTGGACTCAGGCTGTGACAGGGCATTCACGCTTCTCTGAGCAGTTGTAATGCAGATCAGCCACCCCCTCACCACCCACAAAATTTGTACTTGGGGCTTCCATAGTGACAGACATACATCACATTCAAAGTGCTGAGTTTAACTTTAAAATATGCATCAAAAGCTGCCTATAATTTCTGATAACCTTACAGGAACTCCTGGCTGTTGTCTCCCTGACAGGTCACAACGTTGGACTTGGTTAACAGACATCGTTATTGAATTCAAAACTGCTTCTAAAATTTCAATTTATTCTTCTTAGAAAATAGTGCCCTTATTCAAAAGCTTATGGTATGGAACAAGATCGTCTTCCAAAAGTACTATTCTATAAAAATTTTAAAAGATCATGTAAAACTTATAATAGAAGTGTGAATAGCATCATTATAATATTTGTCTTAGCTTTTTCTAGCAGAACAAAATGCCCCAACTTTCACTTTCCTAGCTGGGCACTCAGAAGAGCTGTTTTTTAACTATGTGTCAGAATTTGAAGTTAATTAAAACTAATTGCCCGCTGTACTGTAAGCGATGCCACCACATTTTCAAATAGCTCTGTTTCCATGGGATGATTTACTTAAAACTGATGTCTTTCATTGACTGAATTCTGAGTTTGCCTTAATTGTATTGTCCAAGTTGTTTATCTCTTCTTTCTGCCTTGCAACTTTACATGAAAGGTGATCAATAGCAAAGTTTCTTGCTAAGATTGACACTTTATCAACATGAGAAAAAGCATCTTAGAATATAAACTAGTTTATCAAAATAAACTAACTACTTTGCCATCTCACATTACCATGCCCACCAGCCACCACTTTCTGTCCTCAGAATATTTGTTTATGTGCTCAGCTTTGTAGCAAAACCTTACAGCTCAGAACTGCTGCACGGGTACAGCAACATTCTTTATCTTTAGCACATGGGTGAAAAGCAAACCTCTTTACTGAGAACACATGCACCCAGCAAGCCTTGCTGCTGCTCCCACATGCCCCTGGCACACACACTGACCCGTTCAACTTCGAGTGTCCAGAGGGAAAGTCTCCATGTGCTGGATCACACAAGATGGTAGTACCTCCTCCTTCACGAGGAGGCTGTGAAGGGTGCAAATCCAGGGTTAAACAGGGGCAGACATGGCCAGGCACAAGTTTCTGCAGCTGCCCCCCAGCACAAGGGGCTGCAGGGGTGCAGGGGGATTACATCTGTCAGAGGACAAGAAACAGAGGAGGAGAAGAGTGCTCTGGATTTCTCATGGCACAAGTTGAGTCTAATGAAAAAGCCCAGCCCTTCCTGGAACTGTGACAAAAGCAGGCTGGTTGCCACTACGCTGATGCGCTGCACGTTCACATCACCTGCTCACTTCAGCTGATGGCAGCACATGTGCCTTCAACTCGCCCACTTCCCCCACCTGACATCTGCCAAGGGTGCTAGGACCAGCCTTCTAGGGCAGAGTCAGCCTTCTGGCATCTCTCCTGCAAAGCCTGATGCTGCTGGGAATGCAGGCTCCACGGGAAGCCCTGGCCATGGTATGCCCATCACTCCTTTCCCTGTGGTTTGGTTGTGGGAATTACCCCAGGAGATCCAACAACAGCCCTGGTGAAGCTGAGCACAAAGCCAGCACACAGCACCTGCCCTTGAACAAAGCATGTTCCAGTCAGCACACAGCATCACTGGCACCAGCAACCAGTAGGGAGCTGGAGTACGTTCTGAAGATAACTTTTGTTGCTATAGAAAATGTATTATAGAAGACCAGATGCTGTATAATTATATTTTCCAGCCTAAGAACATGCCTTTAAAATTAAATTTAACAACCACAAACTTGCCTCATTCCCTGAAGTCAAGTACTGCCCAAACCCATCCCAACTGCCAAGACTCCTATACAAGCCCAGCTCCAGAGGTCAGGTGGTGGCCAAATGAGACAGAAAATTGGCTCTGCAGACTGCCTTCAGCTTGCCTTGCACTTTTGGGCAAGAGCCTCTGCAAAGCCACTCAGCACAAGTCATCCACAATCTGCATGGAGAGACCCACTGGGTGTACAATGGGCTGCAGGGCAGGACTGTGTTGAAAACTGCTGGCATGGAGACAGATCATCATTTACCAGTATAATCTGCAGTGGAGACATGTACAAAGTGATAGACATGAAAAAAGCACCACATTTCACCAAGTCCAACTTCCAGATGTTAGATTAATACAATATTCCTAGTCCACTTCATTATGAAGGGCAACAGCAGCTTGATAGCCTAGAGAATGGATCAGCAGTAGCAGAACAGGCACAAGTCACTGTTGAAATATGCCCAGGAAGTTTGCCTGTGCTGTCTGAAGCACATTTGGTTAAAATATGCTATTCATAAAAAATACACGTTGTGAAGAGCTTTTTCTAATTGACATTCACTGTTGTCAGTTTTAGACAAACACTCTTGCTAAAGATCTCACTGCAGAAGACTTTGTGATAAGCATTTCCAATATGCTGGAGTGGAAGTCCACACTTCAAGAAAACTCTGAAAAGCTTCCTGGTTCCACAGGGCTGGAAGTAAGAAGCTCAGTGTCTTTTTGGTTCAGCAACTGCCCCATGCATTCACTGCAAGTGGACATGTAGAGATATCCCTCAAAGTTGGGAATGGTGGAATTGGGAAAGTCTCTGGCATAACTTCCTCTGTAGGATCATTGTTAGTGCAAACGCTCAACACCTCTGCAAACTGAGCAAGTGTGGTGCAGAACCTAAAAAATAAAGAGTAAGAACACTGGGTTACATTTTAATGTTGGATATGCTACATGTACCACTGCGTTTTTAAAGAACTATGTTTAACAACTGGTTTCTTTTGTTTAAATATTGAAAATCATCTTTTGCTGTTTTCACATCACATCGTAAAGTAACTTCTACATCTAATGCAGCAAGTAATCCTTGCTGAAAAGTGCTTTTCAAAGTGAGAGAACCTGAATGCAACAGCTCAGTTAAACCTTGTGTGTGAGTGCAAACTTTTCCTAGTTGATTTTGCTCATGAGTAGCACAGCAGTTGCTGCAATTCTTCACATATGTAAAACAGGGATGTTCAACCCCTTTAGCTCCAGTCCTGCTGTGGGAACAACCCTCAATGTCCACAAATTTCAGTTAAAGTTTTTTTTCCTGTATTCATGGTTCTTGCCAGCACATCAGCAGCTTCAATTGCAACTCATCTGGGGACACATCAACTGCAGCTTCTTAATGCCAGAGTTTCATGGTGCTTTCGCTGGTAGAGGATGGAACAAACAATGACACAACTCCCCTGTTTGGGGGTCAGGCTGCTGCCACCCCTCCCTCAGCACACACCACTCTCCGGGATGCTGAGTGGGTCCTGGCCTCATCTGCTGGACACCGAATTTTTCATGCACATAACTGTAATCTCTCTTCTCCAAGAGACTGCAGGAAGAAGCAGATGAGCCCTGAGCAAGTATAAATTAATGCTGACATTTGCTGGAATAATGTACTCTCTCGAGCCTCTGCATCTATGACGCCAATAGAGGCTGCTGGCGACATGAGTTTATATGCAACTTTCTGCTAAATCAGAGCATCATCTGCACAAATCAAGCACTTGGGAGACATCCTGAGATTTGTGATGGTCCCTAGAGCCATAGCTGGGTTCTGAGCCATCTATTCTCACTGACTGCTGAGATTCCTTACAGGCAATTTTTAGTGACAGAACTGAGGATAAATCCCACCCGTATTTCACAAAGTAACAGGCAAGCTTTGTTTGACTTTGAAGCACAGATTACTCAGCGGTGATAGCACTACCTATTCCACACAGCTCATTCTCTTTCTTCAAAACCAAGTCCAGGGCTGGTTATAAGTGGGTTTCTGCCTTGCACAGTATATCTGTGACAAATGTGGGCCCCCAAGGCACGACACCTGTTATCCCCAAGTTCTCCACACAGTTGCAGAGTTGAATGAATCAGGATTTTCTATCTAGTGGCTTTTCTGTGTGTGTGAACCAAGACTCCTCAAAACCAGTGCAAAGCTTCTGTGACCCCAGTGAGCTTTGGGACAGGTCTGCTGTGGCCTGGTGCTCCTGTACATGTTTATCTCTGAGCATTCAGAGACAAGGGCTGGTGCTGTGCTCTAGTTCCTAAGGATAACACACCCACTTTCTGCTGTTTTCAGACTGACCCATCAGGAAAGAGCTACAGAATCTTTGCCCTCCAAGGCAGCAGTTCCAGCTCACTGGGAGGACCTCAGCCTGAAGCTGAGGGTGTCAATGTTTTCTTAATAGGGTTTATATACCTTCCATCAAACAATGTATTAACCACAGCTCTTCTTAGTGACTGAAGTCAGCATGCAAGAATTTAGCCCTTTAAGCTGTGACTTACAGGCATAGACCTATCCAAAAGAAAGCCTTAAAAGTCATCAATAAACTGGATAGTAGGACTAAGTATGTACTCACAACTAGAATTTGCACTTCAAAATGTTTCTATGTGGCAAGCTTCTTTGTGAAGGATAACAGAGTATGAGCTGGGGTTTTTTTAGCTCCGATATACCACTTAAGCTGTGGCATGCTTCATTTGCTGAAATGGAATATAATATGTCTTTGTATTGAATTATACTTGGGATGGTTATTAAATGAAAACTATTATTCCATTATAGCCATAAGAAATGGAAGTGCTGCATATGGCTGTGTGCAATCCATTAACTGGCTTACGGAGCCAAAGACCCTTCAGAGACCATTACAAATCCATTCGATGGCCCCCTCTGCCAGATTTTACACTGCGATATCTGCACTCGAGGCAAGAGGCATAAGGCTCTAAAGAACCACTATTAATCAGCCTTTATACACTGTTTGTGCCAGCAAAGACAAAGAATATTCCGAGCTTAAACCTATTCCTCATGTATTGTTTTTTAGATAAGTATGTGATGCATGGAGAACACCTTCACTGTTCCAGCCTGATGTGCTAACCAAAGTACATTCAGGCTGAAGAGTTCACAAGGAGCTCATCTGCATCAATGCCCACCTGAACCTGCCTCTTGCAAGGCAATAATTAACAATACATCTTGCACTATGGGGATATTTTCCAAGGGCACAAAGTGAGAATAAAAAGGAGAGTTGCCTTAGTTGACTAATAGACCTTTGACAATCTTCCTTCATATTCCTTCTGGTATCTGGGTTTTTTATGCAGCATGCTATTTTTCTGTGTACAGAACCTTTAATATTAGAATTATTTACAATAATTCAGCAAGATCATTTCTTTTTGCAATATTCTTTGAAATGCTATGATCATCCAGCTATGAGTCTGCATGGTTTGTGTGTAAAAAAGGTCAAGCTTACAGTGTGAAATCGATCTTTTGTAATTTCCTTTGTATCATCCACTGTGGGAGGGCAGCTTGGACTTAAAAGACACCAAGTTAATGACTCCAACAAAGATGCTAGCTGAAAGCAGAAGTTTGATACAAGTTTTAACCAGGAATGTTTTGCTACCCAAAATGAGTCTTTCCTTTTGGTTTTATTTGACTCGGTGAATTTTCCAAGTTGTTTGATACAATCAGTTCTCTCCTCTCTCCATTTATCCATGCCATACTCACCAGCTCACATCAGTACTCAGGAAGTTCTACCTGGAAATGGTGATCACAGAACAAGGTACTGGCTCCCTCTGAGTCTGGACAGGACTCATGAGCATGTGATTCAGAAGTCACACAGAATGGTTTGTCACCAAAGCAAGGGGAAATGCTCCAGGGAGTTGTATCCAGAAGTATCCAGAAACCTCATACACAGCAGCATTCAGTCCAGGAGAGGCATGGAAGGGAGGCCTTTTTAAAGGTGGTGACTTAGGGACAACAAATCCAAGCTCTTGTAAATGGACACCTGGCTCTTTTTGACCCTACTCAAGATAGGACTGAGCAGCTCTTTTCTGATGTTCAGAGGATGTTTCTCACTAACATCTAAAAGAAAGAAAAATGCAGGAGAGAGGCACAAGGGAGAGCCAAGCAGGAATTGTGAGGTGCTTGGAGAGCAATAGCATCACCAGTGCGGTGTGTTAGCGCTTCCACTGCCAGAGCTTTGAAATATGTCTCTACTTAAGACAAACACAATCTTAGGTATTTAGTACATTTTCTGGCAATAGAGTGAAAGCTGATGTGCTAAAAATGCATGACTCATGCAGGCTGTTACATTTCATTTCCTCCTGAGGAACGACAACTGCTCTTGTCTTTGTCTTAGGGCCAACATTTTGGGTAATCTACCTTTGACACTTACAGTCCTAAGCCACTTGGGATTTCTCTCTGGGCTAATTCCCAGCCCCACTTCCAAACAGAACAAATGCAAAAAGCTGATGCAATTCCTCAAAAGCGTGAGGTGGCTGTGCAATGGGTGTGGGCTGCCTTAACAAGGCAGTAATTAATTGTCTAATTAGCTGATCTGAATAACTACCACTGTGCACACAAGGATCCACAGGTAAGCTGTGACAACAAAGCATCTTTTTGGCAAGCCTATCATGTTCTGTCATAGCTCAGCACAGGAGTCAAGTCAGCCCCACCTCCAAGATATCCAATCTACGTTACAGGAATGAGCTCTGAACTACAGGAGACAGGAACCCAAAGGGTTTTTCCCTTATTCTTGTTTACCTATTGTTACCAGGGTCAGTGTTATTTCAAATTACACCACACTCCATCACCAGGAATTTTCCTATGGACTTCTTCATTCAGTAAATTCATTCAGAGGAGCCGAGAGCAGATGCTTACATAGAGGTGATAGAAGAGGGAAACCTGCCCAAGTTGGCAGCATCTAGGAGCATCTGGTAGCAATAACACAGCAGAGCTTGCTATTTGACTTAAAGAGACTCTCTTCCTAATGCAACAGAAAACCCTTCCCACAACTGGCAACAAGAACGTGACAAATTCCTTTTCGTTCTGTTTTTCCCACTATTTTCAGTACCATGTCAAGCTTGTGGCCAGAAGGGATTCTCCTTTCTGTACCTCATCACTGGTGCACTTGCTTTTTTTTCCCTCCTTAGCACCAGTGCTTTTGAAGAAAGGAGAACAGCCAAAAAAATATCCTGAATATGTTCTCAAGGGAAACATCTTGCTGGAAACAGAAATAGGAGATAATCCACACTGCTAACTGATGTTCATGGCAGATATGCTCTTTCTAGGCATTTAAGGTCCTTCTGATATCAGTTCAGGCTTTCATGCCCCTTCCTATAAATTCTTGAAAAATCTAAATGTATTTTTTAATCCCCAGGCTAAAAATTCAGTGTGCTACAATCATGTCCAATCCAAATTCTTCTGACTGAAGAATTTCTTTTAATAGGAAAGATACCTCAGTTCACCCATGAGAAAATGGGGATGAAGCACTTTTTCTGGAACAGAAGTATTCTTTATGTCAAGCTGCCTGCACTGGATAATTTTTCCTCATTTTATTTCCTTTCCGAAAAGACACCTTTTCTCCAGCCCTTGTTTCATAACAAAGGAAAGACGAACATCTACAGAAATTTGCAATCAGGACTCCCACAGCTGTTCACTGTAACAGGGAAATCGTACAAACTACTCCCTCCTGTGCCCCTCGTTACACCAGGGTAAATCTGCACTCCCCCTTCCCCTGCTGCAGGGACAGTGCAGCTCACTGAA
The DNA here is from genome assembly GCA_013396875.1 of Vireo altiloquus. Classification (NCBI taxonomy): domain Eukaryota; kingdom Metazoa; phylum Chordata; class Aves; order Passeriformes; family Vireonidae; genus Vireo; species Vireo altiloquus. Next base: position 1,514,119 of record VZRF01014583.1, read on the forward strand.
GCTGCCAGAGCCAACAGAACAAGCTCTCATCCTTACTGTCTGACTGCAAGGAAAAAAAAACCTGCTTTGGCACAGCACAGAGGGCTTGGAGATCTCAGCAATTGCCAGGCATCGGTGGAATTGCAATTAGCTGACAGAAATGGGCACACATGGGCTGCTTCTGGTTTTCAGGGAGTTGACCTCTTCAGAGGGAGCCTCTCTCTGTTAGGAGGCACCCTGCAGAAAAAGGCACTGTCACTAACTTAGAATTCCACCTGAAAAGGGGTAGGAATTTCACATAAAATGTAAGATTTCAGCAAGTTGGGGCAAATCTCCGGAGGAGGTAAAACTTCAAATAGAAACATAAAACTTACTATTAAAGGCAAAGCCAGCTCAAAGTATTTCATACAGAGAAGAGAAAAAAACAAGCTGTAAAACCTTGTATCTTGTGAGGACCACAGTCCTCTATCAGTTATGGCAGCACCTGGAGGATGCATTTACCCCTCAGCACTTCTTGACTAACGAATCTTTTGGATCAGATCATTTTGGGAGGGTAATTTCTCTGTGCAGTAATAGACCTGGCCTCAGCCATCAATCCACTGCAGTGCCAGCTCAATAACAGGGTCTACACCAACAAAAGCAGAACTGGGCTAGAGCCAAAACTCTTGGTACTACAAACTCCACATTTTAAACATGGTCTTTTACTGCTATTTAGTACTTTAACAAGAAAGCAGATTTTTCTTCAGTTAAAAAAAAAAAGACATCAGTATCTCTCACTGGATGCTATGCAGGAATTCTTGGGCATCTCCCATTTTTTACAGAACACCACTGGTTCCTATTTGTTTCTTTTCACTTTTTTGTAGTTAAAATAGTTTTTTCCTTTCTAAAGCCAAACCCTCTCTCTAGATGACAAAACAGTAGCTAATGAAACAAAAATTATATACAAGGAAAGAAACCTCCATTCAGAAGAGTTATTCCAACTGGTTGATGAAAGGCATTCTGATATAGTAAAGACATGTTAGAGAAAGAACAGAATTTCTGCTTAGAAAAAGACACTTCTCAAGAGTTAACCATTAATTTCAAATGAAATCAGCTTAACAATGCTTTAAGATAGCAATACAGTTATGTAATTTCCCCATTAGATTTAGCAAGTCCTTTTGTGGGTACCAAGATGACATAAACCAAATGATACACAAATAAATCAGAAAAAAATATTACTGAATATTTATCTTCATAATTCCTCCAAGGACACTGAAATTTCTCATTAAAAGAGGGCCTGGCTACAAAGAACAAATCCATATAACAAATTAATATACTGTTGATGAAACATGTGGAATATATACAGCAGGATTATAAATACGGATTTTATGCATCACTATACAGAATATGCAGTGATATCTCCTCTTCCCACAAATGTAATAAAGGAATAAACATGTTGCAGGAATGGATTTATTGCACAAAGTTCCACATTTAAAAGGTCTCTTGAGCAGTATTATGTGCTAGGTGCACTCTGATTGATAGCAGCTCCCAGTGCAGGCTCCTTTATCCCCTGACATATCTCCCTGTCAAAGCTACAAACTATTTTCTTTTTCCTGTTTGTCTTTTTCTTCCATTCGCTGACACTTTAAACACTCCTAAACAACGACAAAGTTCCTGCAGACCCTTTCTCATATTAATAAGGTTGTACTCTGCGAGATTTCTAAAACATCCTCGCTCATGAAGTGCACTTTGACTCCATCCACCAGTAAAGGAATCCCACATGACGGGAGAGACCTAAACAGCCTTTTGAAAACTGGGTTGTGTGCAAGGAATCACAGAGCAGCCTCTGACCCTTCCCATTAAAAGTCATGGGAATTTCATTACCAAGTCACACAATCTACTGCAGATCATCCCATTCCCCTTACAAGAAAAGAGGCACTGCCATTTCACAGAAAGCTGCACAGTGTTCATCTTGTCCTGAGGAAGGAGGGAGCATCCCTCTGCAACTGTGGCTGAAGCTTACCTCACTGATCCAGTAGGAAAAAGGGCAAGAAAGAGATGATCAGCCCTGTGCCACTGTTTTTCAAGAAAATCTTCCTTTTGAAACTGATGAAAAATTAGTCACTGATACCCAAACAGGGTCATGCTGTGGGTTTTGTATTATTTTTATATGTGATTGTCAAATCAATCTGCAATGCAACTTTGTTGATAAGATGAGCTCATTTACTCACATAAACATTAAGATCTGTCTGACACTTGCATATATGCTCTCTGAGGACCCTGTTACTGGCTTTGGAACCATTTCTACTACTTGCAAGGCTGAGCATAAATCCCCAGGCCTGCAGGGTGGACAAATACACTCACAGCAGCTTTCAGACACACTGGACCAATTTATTCACCAGTCCAAACCAAAATCTGTTCTAACTGCATTGAATCAGCCTCACTTCCTTTGAAGACACCAGTCTTATGTCAAACCCTGGTAACTGAACATCATTTGTTTGTTGTTTGTATTGAAATGAAGTGCTAACTAGTACATCTCCTGTTAAAGAAAGAGTGGCATTGAGTAATTCTAATCAGTTCCTTTATGAGAAAGTCTGTTTCCCTTCTGCCCACGTTTGCTGTCTGCATGCTAATTCACCCTTGCTTAAACATGCAGTGTTGTCACCACTTACCCAAGTAAATCTCCATTTTTTTATTAAACTGCATTAAGACAGGTGCAGTAAATTATTTATTCATCTGGATTGCATTGTTCCCGAGATAAAGACATCACAAACACCATCATAAGTCAGTGTAAAATATGCACTTGCTTTAATTACACTGTTCAGTTACTGATTTCCTGCAGTTCAAGTAGTTTTTATATATTCTGTCTCCTCTATTTTGTGCAATGTACTGCCATTTACTAAATTCACTAGAGGAAACCTATGGCCTACTGCCCTACATTAAAGCCCTGCTAATTAATTACAGATATTCTTCCAGGACTGTGTTCTGGATCAATGGGAGAAAAAAAAAAAAAAAGTGTCCCATACTTTTCCTTTGTTTTTCCATTTCCATACCACATCTAATGGCTCTTGTATTGAAACCCTATGCTGAATGTAATGAGATGCAAGACTCTTCCACATCCATGGTTACTATTTACTAACAAAACTGATGATGTCAGGAATTTAATTAGGTTGTTTCTAGCACAGAGATTTTAAACCATGAAATCATTAAAGTGTCTAATCTTTTCTTTGTTTGCATTTTATAAAAAAGTAAACCCCAAACTAAACACCACTCCTGTCACAGAGAGCTGAGCTTCTCAGGGTTTGCCAGGCATAACACACTAACAGGTTTAAGGGTAATTAACACAAGCTACTCCACACACTATTATTTTTTCAAACTACACCACAGTAGCAGCTGCCACCTAGCACTGTTGGACTTCAAGACTGTACCAGTGTTTTTATTACAAATCCTTACTTTCAAGATTTATAACTTGGCTGTAAAAATGAGCTTCAGGCTAAAATTTGGCATACATGCTCCAGGAATTTGTTTTTACCACCAAAATTGTTATAAACGTGCATAGAGTTGGGATATGCTGGGATACCCCCCAACCTAGCACCACAGAGAGAAGTGCGTCCAGGGGCTGTGGAAATATCCCATGTCTTTGCTCAACCTGGCTTTCATCTATCTAATTCCTGTGCATCCCCCTTCCCTGGGAGTCCTCACCTGCCTGCCCCATTGCCAGAGGCTGAGCAGCCTTTATGGGAGAAAAACTTGCTTGGCCTCAAAGAAGGTCCACCCAGAGGTCGGCGTACGAAGGACATGGATCTCCTCACACTGCTGCCCTGGGCAAAGCCTTTCCAAGGTCCAGCAGTGCTTTAAGGAGCCAACAATGAGGCCACCAAGCACAAGACAGCCAGTTTTGGGAAGCCACTTCACCTGTGACCTGAGCAAGGTTCACTTTCAGGGTGTGGCAAAGTGAACTGCAGTCACCCACCCACGTGCTTATTTATACCTTTTTTTTGTCAAACCCTTACAGCCCTCAGAGATCCTTGAGGAAGACGCTTCCCCCGTCATGGTGCTGCTGCCTGCAACAGCTCCATGTTAAAGGAATAAGGATGGGAGCAGACAAAGCATCTCCCACCCTGGCAGCTCAGCTCATGAACTTGGGACCCCACAATACCCCAAGGTGGGATTATCAGAGGGCCCTGTGCAGCAGAGATGCAGCCTGTGTTCAAGCAGGGACAGAGAGCACAGGATTACCAACAAGCAAGAAAATACAGGTAACTGATATCTGTTCCATTCTTTGCTCTAATCTAACTGAAGGAGAGCAGCACTGAACATGGTCCTTGTTCCTGCTTTTATACACTAACACACCTGCAACCCAAGGTAATCAGAAAAATTCTTCCTCGAGCAGAACTCAAGTCAGAAAAAATTAACACCGATATTTTTTGCACTATATCGAGGTTGTTTCCACTGCCTGCTCTCGAGGTGGGCTGGAAATGCTGCTCTTCCCCATCAGCATCATACTCATATCAAGCTCTGGGCCACCTGTTATGTCTCCTGCTTATGCTGCTCACCAGCTGAATAGCTTTGTATTCATCACCTCTGCATGAAACCCACTCTGCACAATGCAGTCAGGGTCCCCCCAAGGAGGCCACTATACTACAGACGAGTGACAAATGGGAGGATTACTGTAATGCCCTTGTGAGAATTAGAGCACGCGAGGAAAACTCAGTCCCGTTCATCTCTACAAAAAGCATAAAACCATTCTTTATCACTACTGCCACCAAAGCTTCTTAATGTACAAAGCCAGAGGTATCCTGTCAAAAAGCAGTAGGATATCAGACAAACTAAAAAACTCCATTAAAACCAAATTTCCCAGAGTCATGTTCCTGGAGTTTTGACAGCTTCCTCTTTGTCATCAGGAGTAGAAATTTCATTAAAGTGTCTGAAGTTCTAAGTGACAGGAATGTGATCACACTTAAGAGTAAAAAAAAAAAAAAAAAATTAAAAATATTTTAAAATCAAAGGTATAACTTCAAAAGAAAAATGGTTTAGAGTCAAACTCAAGTAAATCAAGACAAGGAATTGCTAAAGGCCCCAAATAAGCATTTTTCTGAGCATATCCTTTTGAACAGAAAGCTGTTGAAAGGTAGATCGGAAGAAGATCATTGCATTGGAGTTTTAAGATAGTGGTTTCGTTTTGTCATGTAAGATAAAAGCAACTCAAATTTACTGCTACTTCATGTAGCAAGATTGTCATGAAATTCAAGATAAACACTGAAGAGGACTGCAGTGGGGTAAGAGAGTTTTTACTTTTAAATTATTAAACTTCTCCTAACAAATGCTGTGGTGCTTTGGTGAAAGCCTTTTGCTAATCTTAGCAAATTATTTTGCTTGCAGAAGAAACCAAAACCTGAAGTTTCTTCAGTTCCAACTGCCTTATTTTCTGTATTATTTCCTAAGCTTTCATTTGAAGATTGAAGTATTTAACAGAGGTTTTTTTCAAGTTGTTGTTTTGGGGTTTTTTTAAATTTCCAACTTTGAAAATTAGACTGCAGTTGAAGTTCATTGTACTTAATTTTTGAATCACAGGAAATATTGGTGGAAATAAACTGAACCAAAGATGTGACCATCCCACATATCAGAAAGACTGCACAGGTGCCCCTGAATAACCTGAGTTAGCATGTTAGGAATGCTTGTACACCTGAGTTTGGACCAGTCTGTCTCCTCAAGTCCCTCTGTGTAAATTATTTTGTGAAGCCAGTTCTGTTATTCAGAGAGCTCTGAAGACAGTGCCCACCTCCGTACAGTTCAGTCACTAAGCTTATTGGTAAAGGCCATTCCCCAAAAAACTCAAAATCCTTTCATTCAATTTCTTCACAGGCTAGTGCCAGTCCTCCAGAAACAAGAAGGAAATAATCTGTTCCTGTATAAGACAGAAGTAATAATTGAAGAGACTTGTGGACAGGAGGGTGGATGGTTGTACAGTGTCCCTGACACGTTCAGTTCCATGCTGAAGATGTGGCAGATGAAGGCTGCCTGCCCAACTCTACCCTCACACGTGTGCTAGGGGACTGAAATGCAAGTACAGCATCCATTTCTAGTAATATTCCCCTCAAATGAATTCAGCCCTGCCTCAGGACTGGCCATCACAGGCCTCAGTCAGAGAGGAAAGCAGCTGTTTTCCAGAAGGGAGATGGTGCTCCCACTGCCCTCAGCACCACACCTGGCACACAAGCACACCACACCCCTGGAACAGCTCTGCACAGCACTCAGAGCTCAGGGACAATGCTATGTCATTCAGGTTTTCCTTCCCCATTTTTCCAAGGCAGGACTCTCAGAATGAATGAGGGGGACTCCTGCATGTCACCATTTGTGACTGGGGCCCACATCAGGGCTTCTAACCCCAGAGCTTTCCATGCTTCTGAGGTGGAGCCACCAAGGTGTTCTAAGGACAGCTGGAAGAACCTGCAGGCAGAAGACTTGGCAACAACCACTTTTCCAGAAATGCTTTAAATAAAGAGATGCCTCACTGCTCATAAGTTACCTTCAAGCAGCAGGCAGAGAGGACACTGAAGATGAATCTGAGTAAATATTACTTAAGTGAATGACAAAGGCTATTCTAACTGAGCATTTAATTAGTTTGACCTTGTAATAAAAAGCATCCCCTTTATATTTGTTCCAGGTTTGCATAATCAGTTTCTTTCCTCTTTGATCACTTAACCGTGTGCATTTCTCCTGCACAGAGCTTTGCTATTGTTCCCATCAGACTCCAAAACGCCACTGTGCACTGTTATTGCACAAAAAGCAGAAACAGCAAGTTTGGGCATTCTGCCATTGCCATTTGACTTATTTTCATCTTAAGTGCAAAACATTCTTTGTTTGGCAAAGAATAAGATGAGTGTGTCACAGTGGGGAGGGCAAAAATATGAGCTGAAAGTCAAGCAGGGTACATTGTGCTCACCATGCTGTGTTTTTGTGGTCTGAAAGTCACCCATGATCAGCAGATCCAAGATTCGCCGTGGAAAATAAAAGTCAAATAAGAAGCAAAGTAAAAACCCTTGGAAAAATCTCCCACCGCCACCTCAATACAAGCAGATAGGGAAGAATTACTAAGATACTCTGGTCTTTATCTGCTATTGGAGACTGATCTTTTAAGCACTTGCTTTGTCAAAGGACAGAGGAGCAGGCAGAGCAAAGGAGAGTTATCAGAAGGCAAAGTATAGCTTTCAGCACACTTGTGTTACTCTCTGCCTTCCACCAGAAGAATTAGGATGAACACAGGTGAAATTATAGGAAGAAGCAGCAGGGCTAGCAAAGAGAAATGGCTTAAATCTGTGGTAGCTGGAAGGTCCTTAAAATGGCTGCTTAGTTGATGTGTTCCAAAACCACAGTGCAGCCAAAAGGGAGGAATACAGCTTATCCCATCAAGTAAGAATTGAAGACTCCAATCTTCCCCTCGTGTTGTGCCATAGTAAGAGGTGGTAAGAATAAAAATGCTGCAGATGCATAACAAAACAAGTCTGAGTGGTTTAAGTATTTCTTCCACTGGAATGATGACACTGGAATCCCTGGCACGAGGGAAGGCAGATCATAGTTTCAGAAAGGAGGCAAAGCAGCTGCAATTAATTTCAGCAGCACAAAAACAGTAGCAAGACCAAAACAGAGAAATACATTTGTGTAAGTGAGGAGTCTCTGGAGAGGTAGTGCCAACGAAGTCCAATGTGGCTTAGAAGAGATAAGACTGATCCAGAAATTCATCTTAGAAAGATCCTAAATGAACAGAACTTTTACAATTTGGCCTAAACAAGAGCCTTACAAAAATCTCAAAGAAACTCCACCCTATTTTAATTGTAATTTGGTAGGATATTCTCTGGTTTATCCGTAGAAATTAATCACCATTAGCAGTCACTGCTGACTATATCAGATGAAGAATGTAAGTTTCATCTGCCAAGACACAGAACTGAAGTACCAAAACTAACATCCAAGCCTGGAATATATGAGATCTGCATTCAGTTTGTGGCACAGCAACAGACTCAAGGGCCCATTTCAAAGAGAGAATAAAGGAGCAGATAGGGGTAGAAGAGTATCTTCAGCTATGACATACATTAAAGTGTTGTTTTAGTTTAATCTGTTAAATCAAACCTAGACAGACCTTAATGGGAATTTTAGTGGTTATGAAAAGCCAGGTGTCATCACAAAGCATCACTGCCTTCAGTTCTGTGGGACTTTTTGCCTGTTTGTGAACTGAGATGGTGCAGCACAGTTTGGTAAGAAAGGAGCAGGGTGATAAGAGCTGTCATCTGTCAAGCTCTAGTCCTGGCCCTCAGAGTACAATGCCTCAAAGAAAGAGGCTCATCTCAGATCATCAATAACATCGACAACATAAGCAGCAGTAAGATAACCCACAAAACCAGCTTCTAGGGAGTCTGTAGCTGTGCAAGAAAGCCTAAAAACAACCCTCCTTCTGCCAAAATATAGGAAACTGTTTAGTCACTAATGGGACTATTGGTCCTAATGATCAAATCAAACAAAAAAATTGTTTTATGATCTAAAATTGGTTCATACATGAAGTGTGTTGGACACATGTCCTAGGAAACTGTGTTCTCCTGTTCTACTGAAAGGAAAGGATGTTGTTTCAGCAGCCTGACTGCAGACTTCCCTCTAGGGCTCAGCTCCTGCCACGTTATGCAGATTGACTTGTGCTTGGAGAAAGGCACTAGGCAGAGCTCACAGGGTGTTTCACAGAGGCAGCATCTGCAAGGACTGGCACTCATACCTAAACATCTCCTATGGATATCTAATATTAAGTGTAAAGTACTTGAAACCTTTAGGAGCAGGGACAGATTGAAGTTCATGTTACTTTTTAGTTCTGCTAAAACTTTAGTTCTTCGACCATCACAGTGAAGGTCTCCCTGGGCCTCTGTAGTCATTTAAAAATAGGAATAAAATGCCTCCATCCACATACTTTTGGGCCATAAAACTTCTGTGTTACAGATCTGAGTTACTGTGTTACCATCCAGCATGAGAAAGATGCTCAGCCCTGCAAATGGAAGGGTGAAATAATAAAACTTTCTGAGACATCCAGTCCCTGTCAAAGTTTGTCTAAAAAGAGTTTCCAGAAATATTGAGCTATTTCAGAGTCCCAGAATCATTAGGGTTGGAAGGGACCTCTGGAGATTATCCAGTCCATCCCCCCTGCCAACACAGGGTCACCTAGAGCAGGTGACACAGGAACATATCCAGGTGGGCTTTGCATGTCTCTTCAAATGAATCCTTTATATTAGAATGCATCAAAACAGATGAAAGTGAAGAAGAGAGTCAATTTTTTTCTAGCAAGAAGGCATTGAGCTTCTATGAGGTTGTCTGAAGAACTGAGACAAACATGAATTGCTTCTCCATGTAATGCAGCACTTATTCCTTGCCCCCTTGATCAAGAAAGTGGACTTTCCGTAGGTCCTAATTTCACTTAAAAGAACAGTTCCACATCATAACTTGCACAGGCTACTTTCAGGTAAAAACAGAGTGCAAAATAAGTAAACAGTGCAAAATAAGTAGATACAAGAAAATTTTTTTTAATTTTTCAAATGAAGCAAAGATTGTTTAAAGTTTGTCTTTTCTTTCTTGAATCACATTGAGATTCCTTGCTGCACTCATTCTGAGGGCCTCTGAATGCCATGATGGCTAATGCATGTCTAGGTGCTCCCTTGGTTATAGCACCCCACTGAACACAGGGAAATGGGATGGCTCTGCTCTTCAGGGTCTGACTACATCCCTCACACCTGCTGCCGAACAAGAACTCACAGAACCACACAGGCAGGTTGAGTTTTCTGTAGCTTGACTGGACTGGATGTGGCTGGCAGTGGAAATTCAGCAGAAGCCCTTGGCCCAAACACGCCAGAGCCTGGTGAAAGCCTGCATGGTGAGGCTCCTCTGAGCTCGTGGCATCACGGCTACTCTGAACAAGCTGGGTTTAGTACTAAGCAGGGAGCACAGGCTTGTGATGTGGCTACAACAACAGGAGGGCTGTACTCAATGACAATGACGACTTCCTGTCTCAAAAAACCAGCAGGGACATGTATCACTATCCAAGAGTTTCAGAGTCCTGGTTTATGTAAGCATGCCAGGGGGAATGAAATGGAGATTCAGGGCACTTTGTGCTGACTTGAGCGCACTGTGAAGAGCCTGGGCTCCCAAAGCTGCTCACAAACTCTGTAGCCATGTGAATAGGCAAGGACAGTTACTGATTGCTCAACACACTCATTTTGCTACCTGCTGATGCTAAAATGCATTGCAATGGACCCTCTCCCTGGCAGCCCTAATACTCTCCACTTCTTTGCCAAATAGATAGAAAGAAGATTTGTAAAGCTATCTGTAAAGTCTTCCAATACTTCAGCTACAGGGTTACAGGGTCTGCAACCCAGATGGGTTTCTGCTATTCTCAGTGAAATATACTATTAATTAGCTGCTGACAGCACAAACCAGCTTTAAACTGTACAATTGGAGGAGGGTGGGGGAGACAACAAATGAATCTGATCTTCAGGGGACAAGATAGAAAGGTAACAGATGTTGATGTGCCATGACCTTGGTCTCATCACTGTTCCTGGAGGACTAACCTAAATAAAATTTAACAACCAAAGAAAAAAGTGAGAGGGATTCATCTGTAACAGCTACCAGCTATGCTCTAGCACTTTGGCAGATGATAAAGGCAAGGGTTAGGTCCTCAGCGTGAGCACAGAGGAGCTGTACTGAGTGCCAGGTGAAGATTTCCAAGCACACAACATGGACATGACCCAGCAGCACCAGCATGACTCTGGCAGGATCCCACATGAAGAAAAGGTCTGTCATTCCATCTCTTCCACTGCTTATGGATACCACCGAGGTCTGAACAAATGAGAAGACAGAGTGCCTTAAAGCCATTAAACAGCCCTTAACCCCTGGGGTAGCACACTGTTCTGACACATGCACAGCCTCAAGTCTGGCTTCCTCATGGACAAGGAAAGTGTCCTGTGCCTCCCTCTAACAACTCAGCCTGGAGAGTCAGCTACAAATACCACCTAATGCTTACACTTCTGAAGTTCATGAAACAAAAAGTATAATTAAAAAAAACCAAGGGGCACAGATGACTGCTCAGACTACAACTGCAGCAGTGAACATTTAATACAGAAATCAAATTCTAAGGTACCTACATATGCTATGGGCAGGAAACATGACATAAATCCACAAAACATCTAACAGGAAAAACCACTTGGGACTACCACAACCATTAGAACAGCTGAGAAAAGTGGCTGAAGAATAAGAGAAGAGGCTAAGAATCAGCAATAGAGGTCTGAGATCAGGGAAGGTAGATATGGGAAGCACTAAAATGTCATTCAGTTGGCAAGAATTGTTCAGCTTGTCTGCCAATCCTGGCTGATTTATGACTTCCAAGAAACTAGGCTCATCTCTGGATGCTCAGCACACCACCAAGTTGGGGCCTTCAAGTTGGTCTTTTAAAAGTAGTTATGATCAGACCTGTAAGACTGAGAATAAACAGAAGAACAGCATACTCTATTGCTCTTTGTCCTGTCCTCACAAATTCCCTTTCACGTGACTAATCAGACAGAACAAGCACTCCTGGAGCAAGATGTCACAGCTGATGAATCAGGCAGATTATCAAGCACATATTGTGCCAACTGATATCAGGATGAGCTGATGGCTTCTGAATGAGCTTGGTTTTATTCACATCTTTTGTGACAACTTCTACTGGGAAAGGAAGGAGCTTCACACAGCAGAAACTTCAGCAAGAGGAAAACTAACTCCTTTCTGATGCTGAATCTATTCTTTTACTCTTCAGCCTTCTTGCTGACATCCAAACATCCAAAGTTACATTGCAGGATGAGATCATCTCAGTGATCTCAATCTGAATGCTACCACATGGGTTCATCATTTTGCTGTCTCCCACACTGACAGTGGTTTAAATTTCCCACAAGTTCAGCAGTCCAATTTAAGAAAACAATTATCCCTAAACTTTAGACATTAATCTTGGGTGCAATTCCAGTACAATCAATGAGCCACAAGGTGGGGAAAAAAACACAAATTCTTTTATCTCAGACAAAACTAAGGTTACAGGGGCTACAGAGAGAAAAACCGCCTATTTCTTACAAGTCAAAAATGCAACTACACATTTGACAAAGAACAAAAACACAAGCCAGTGCAGATGCCACAATTTAAAATGTATGTGTCAGCATCTCTATTTCACATAGATCAAGGAAACGGTAATGTTTATGTGCTATCAATAAAACTTCCCGAATCTCTTTCTTGCCCCAAGTAATGGTCAAACTCATCTTGTTGCAGATGTAATCCAAAGGTAAGGCTTTCTGTACATGTGGATTTAGACACTGAGGTTTTTCTATATGGAAACTGAGATCTGCAATCTTCTTATGTCGATGTATGGGACAACATGTGTGTCCATGTATGGACACAAGAAGGATAAATAGTTTACAGCCATGAACTCTGTGCATGGGTAGTAATGACTAAGGTCTGGACTCAACCTATATATGTGTGTGTGTATATAGGCTATACACAAAGACTGGACAGATTGCCTCGTGACCTGGAAGTAAAACATACCTCCAGGAATTACAAAGATCAAGCCCAGATTTCAAGGGTATTTAAAGGACTTAAATATACAGGTAAATGCTGAATGGATTTTACAAAAGCTACCTGAACATGTTAATATTTGCCTCACTGAAAAATGGCCTCCTTTGTAAAACTGTGCAAGTCCCTGGTAGGAATTTACCCACATTTAGCTGCTCCAATGACTTTATGAATCTGTTTCCTTGTCTTCCCCTATTATATGTGTTGGCTCAAAGCCATCAGCTAACTAATGGGACAAATCCAAGTAAAACACCACTCAAAATATAAATAATAGGGAGAACAACTTGCCTACGGATAAAGAAGGAGATTATTTGAAGAAAGCCCAAACGATTAGTGCAGACTGAATAAGCACATAATGAACAAATTATTAGAAACATCAGTACAAGGACAGAGGAGCAGGTAACCATTTTATTACAGAAAAAAGCAAGATATAAAATTGGCAAAGATAACTTTGTGTCATGTGGCCTCTTCACACATTCATACCATGGAACGATGAAGTAGCTATTCACATTCTGCCTGCTCCGTCCTCTTCATAACACTGATATTAAACTTATCACTGCTTCCCACCAATTTTCTGCAATGACCTTTCCCCTCCCAAAACCTGCTTTAATGAAATTTCCCTGTAACATCCTGACATGGCAGAGCTGACTCATGCTTCTATGCTGCTCATCTGCCCTAAAAACAGCTTCAAGTCTTCATCATCCACTCAGTTTTCAGGTTGAGGTATCAGCAATATGACAGCCTTGATCTCATGTGGGATTACCATCTGCAGGTGCTCGGTTCCTCTGTTAGGAATCCAGATTCATCCTAAGGCAAGCAGGTAAGAAACCATAACACAATTCTATCTTAAAAACTGAATTTTCAGATGTCAGTGTCAGTGAGACAAGACAGAAGCCGCTCAAGGAAAGGTTAGAGGTAACTAGAAAACTAAATCATGCTTAGGCCTTCTGAGCATTTGTATTATTTTGGATTCTCTACTTTGCATAAGCTTCCTTACTAAAAAAGGGGACCTTAAAAAAAGGGAAAACCCCAAATAATCACCTTCACAGATGAAGCAAAAGTTATAAGCCATAGAGAAAATCACTACAATACACAAACAGCAACCAGCTTTGTGCTCACATAGGCATGCAATCAGATAGGAATGAACTATGTGACTATAGGTGGGCAATCAAGCACTCAACTCTCTGGATCTTTACTGAAGCCCCTCTGTCCACTGCCAACAGCAAGCTGAAAAAAAAATATGTAGTTACTACCAACAGGCAAGGGGAGCACTGGCAGTTACTTCCCCGATTTGGGCCTCACTGCAACAACAGTCATTAACTAGGACTCACTGGGAAGTTCACAGAACACCCAATAAGGCTTCAATTCTCTTTCCAAATTAAATTTGAAGTTGTTTGTCTTGTGATGGCTCTTTAGCCATCTCTGGGAAATAAGTCAGGGATGTCAGTCCAGCTCCTAATGAGGAGGTGTCTGTGCCACCACCACATTCACACTGATGCCTGCAGGTGTTTTGTCTGCAGCCTCCATAACCAGGTCAGGAACTGACACCAGAGCTGACCCATCCAGCTCCGAGATGAAGGGAGATCAGCTCTGACCTCGTGGAGCCACCACACCAACACATTCCTGTTAGTATAATTAGATGTAAATTAGTAATACAGTTACTGGGGAAAAGGCCCTTAAATCAACCTTTAGTACTTATCAAACAAGATGGAACAACAGTAATGTAGGAGACCAGATGTAACACAAGTAACTGGGAATGCTTCCCACAACAAAAGGCTTCGTACTGCCCTGTAGCCTGGACCAGCTCTGGGCCAGGCAAAGCCCAACAAAAAGCAGTGCAGGAGCTGTGCTACAGGGATTTTACAGAGCAAATTCTAGAGTCTGACCTAGCATGTAAGCAAACCCATTTGAACAGCCAATGATATTTTGATTTAGCTGATTAATGAAAAAATATAAAAGGTCAAAATGGCATTGTGGGGAATATTCACAGTGAGTGAAACTGCAACACGCCTACTGCCTGCAACAATTTGGCTACTCCTTATTAAAAGGAAAAATGTGAGGAGCTGTTACATAAAGTGACAGGAAGCAACTCCCATTGAGGGAGAATAAGGATGATGAACATGTTGGAAGATGTTATTCATCCATTCTCATTTGTGCTGTTTCCACTGATCTAGAGGAAGCTGATGCTAAAAATAAAATACCTCCTCAGACTTTAACTAGGATTTTATCATCTGGTACCTTCTATGTTTAAAGGAAATGCATCTGCTAAACTTGGAAATAAAATAGAAGGAAAAAATTATGGAGAACCCAATTTTGCTTATATTTTTTGCCCAATAAACATGACTCGCCAACTGGTTGCATCAAACAGGTTGGCACAAGGTTTATTTGCCAGCTTCTCTTGTGATGTTGTACAGGGAATAACAGTGCTTTGTCAGCAGAGAAAGCCCAGTATTAACCCAAAACCCAGAAGAGATGCATTAAGCAATAGCTCAGCTTGCAGCAGAATGTTGTCTCAGATTCTCCCTCATACAATTTATTCACTACAGAAATTGCAACAAGATAATGCTATGTACATTAGGCAGCTTGCTCCAAACACTTAAAAACCAATTCTGAAAAAAAATCCAGAATCCTATAGGTTTATACCTGGTTCTTAAAGACTAGGAATCATATAACTAAATTACAAAAATCCTCATCTCATTAAAAAACAAAGCTCATTTCTAGTTACAACTTTCCTTTCAAATTTCACCAGAGCAACTTTTGGGAATACATTTTCCTAAGGAAGGTCAACTGGGATTGCCCAGTGCAAGCCTAGAGTAACACCAGGGCTCATTCCAAGGAGCCTGGCCAGAGCCATGAACCTCAGGTCACCATGAAAATAGAAGAGACTCAGCAGGAGGGCACTGGACATGGCACAAAACAACACAACTGCTGAGAGCAGAACTTGGGTTCACTGCTAGAGCTGAGAGGTCTCCAAGGGGCTGGTTTTGCTATGGTCTCACTTCTCAACACATGCACAAAGCAGTTTATTTCTCCCTCCACCTCAAGAAGGGCTCAGGCCCAGTTGTTAAGGTATCCATACCTACACATTCTGTTTCCTGTTATCATCTAGGTGGGTTTACAGCAAAGGTATCCTAGTGGAAGCAAATTATGTTCTCTGTGGGACACTCAAAATCCTTCCTGTTTCCCATAAGAAACACCTCCCGGTAATTGTCAATTCATACTGAAGCATAATTGAACTTACACAAAGTTTATGAAGAACAGGGTTCCACCTCACACCCTCCTGCCCTTCTAAGTGTTTTAATGGTGATAATTTACCTGAAAATGAAGGCCTAAGCCTGGTCCTGTAACAGGTCTAAGACACTTTTCATACATTCAAGCAGATACTGTCATTACCAGATAAATACTCAACACTACTGCAGATAGATAACATAACTGGTAGTTTTTAAAGGTGCTTCAAGAGCAAATCGCTTACTAACTTTTGCACACATACTTTTTCTTCCACAAACCAAAGTGAAACTTCTTCAGTATTTTCTTCTCAGGACACTGGCCGGTAAAAGCCACACTATTAAAAAACTCAAAGGAACACGTTTGAGTCACATCATGAAAGCCCTCTCAAATATTGAGAGCTTGTTGCTGTATTAAAGGAATCAGAAGGGCTGAAACAGACCTGCCTTACAGAGACCACCTGACTCAGTGGGATCCTAATTTAGGATGCTGCAATCCTGGGAGAGAGCCAAGCCTGTGAGTCAGATCTTTAAGCCAAGAAACTACAACATACCTATTTATCATTTCAGGACAGAAAATATTTTTCTCTGACATATCAAAACCCTCAGATTCTCCTGGTGTCCTATCAGGCCTCTACCATAAATATCAACAGTGCTAGGGGAATAGAAGGCAACAAGGGTGGGATAACTGTGTGTAGGTGTGTAGAGAGAAAGGCATCAAACTAAGGAAGCACCTCCATCAGAATAAAGATAAAAACAATAGTGAAGAACTAAAGATCAAAAGTGGAGACTGTTGCAGTGCCTTCAGCCTTCCTTGATAAACCTATTATCTATAAAGGTCTCAGCTTGCTGAGCAGTTTGGGGGTTGCCTGCTTGTGCTAACAACTTAGGAGCATCATCTCACAGAAAGTTTCACAACTATTCCAGATTGCTCATGTTTGTTAAAGACTCTGGTGAAATGCAGAAACTGATGTGGAACTCATCAAATCACGCAAAAGACCAGCCTATTCACTTACTCTAAATCCACTTTCTTCAGTGTATTTGTGCCCTAGTGCATGGTTATAGATGCCTCTGTAGAGAACTCTGCTGGCTTCCGAGAATTTACAGTCAAAGGCAGTTCAGGAGTCACAGCACAATGTTGCTTCTGAGCTCCAGGCTCAGGTGCACTTGTTCACCACAAGGCAGCAGCAGGTTCTCAGGTGCTGGAGCAGAAGAGATACCTGCATGCAGGCAGGGAACTGGGAGCACTTCTCTGAACATTAATGGAAATTTGATAGTTGGTTGTGCTGCAAGCTCTTTTGGTGCTCTGACAACACCAATAACATGACAAAATTGGAAGTGCTTCCAAAATAATATTTTGTTATTCCTCTGGGGATGACAATCTCCCTGAAAACAGCAAACTTCTCTTAGGGAACACATTCCTGAGAACTTAAAACTCCCATAGATCAAAGGAAATTATTAACATCCTAAAGGTTAATGTCATTTTGTTGCTTTTAAATGAAGTACACAATAATTTGATATCGAGAGAAGTTCCTCACCTGGTGTAAAACACAATAGCTTCTGCATTTGTATTTACTTAGCTTTCACTTCATTTCAGATTCCTTGGAATTTGTAAGCCATTCTTTGGTAATTTGGTAATTACAATCTTTATAAGTTACTCCCTCTCACTTTACCATTCATTTTCAGAATGGTTTCCTATTTCTTGGTTTTGTGCTTGCAGTGTCCCCTTTACGTCAATTTGCCTTGAGACAAATGTAACCATGCTGTAACCATATGTTTGCTTACTGGAGCCACAGCAAATCTTCTTATGAGGATTGAAAATATCCTTGGCAATGTTGCCCTGCCTTCCTAAGAAAAACAGTGTCCTGATGGGTTTCTAAAGCAAGTGCAGCTGGACTAACTCAGGGTGGGAATTTTCCTTAGGGGAGCCTGGCTTTAGTTTTTAAAACTTATTCTGGATACCTCAGGAAATGCCTCCAATTTCTAGGAGCAGGAAGAAAAAAAATGCAAAGAGGGAAGAATGCAAGCCTACAGAAAGGATAGAGAAGATGATAGTTCCTAAGAACATTTTGTCCTACTTACTGCATAAATAATTGGCAATAAAAACTTCAGAAAATTTAGCCTGCAAACACTGCTAATTAGGAGATATTTCGATAAGACTTGAGTGCAAAAATGTTTACTTTAGTCATCTTATTATTTCTGGAAACATCCCATAGCCAATGCCTGATATCCTCCCTTTCTCTTCCATTGCCTGACAGCAAGTATACAATAAAACAGAAGAATGAAACATTTATAGGTAACAGATACAAGACTGAAACTTCCTTATTTGTTTAGATTATTTTTCACGATTAACTCTTGTTCCTAATTCTTTACATGTGGCATTACAAACAGCAATTGGAATATCCCCAGTGCTCACCTAGTGCTGTATTTTTCATTACACACATGGAGCCTAAGATAGCCAAAGCTGAACAGATCAAGGCACTTCAGTCTCACTGACCATCATTAAGACACACTTTGGGATTAGAAAACAAAAAGGAAATGCTCAAAGATAATAAGTGCCATAGGTATCAAGCCTGACAAAGCTCTCTGCTGATTTCCAAGTACCCTAAACAGGTGGAGGAATGTGTGTGCTTTATGCCCTCACCACATAGAAGGAAGCTTCATAAAGGGACTTCAGCCTGGACAAACTGTCAGTGATTTTAAACAATTAGTTCTGGGCCTGTAACCCATCCTAGTTACACCAGGGTGATTTGCTTTAGCATCAGGATCAGTTGACTGCCCTTGAAGGTATATTTTGGAAGCTACAGATTATATTTATGGCAATTTCTACAGAAGTGGTGGTCCAGTTTCTAATCATTCCCTACAGTGTATCAGGGAAGAGTTTCCAGAAGCAAAATCCAAGTTGCTAAGTGCAGGTAAAAAAAAGTCAGCTCCGTATCATTCACTAAATTTATTCTTATTTTTGGCTAAAGTCACAGAGAGAACTTCCCCCAAGGGGTTCATCTGAAAACATCCCTAAGAGATGAGCACTTGAAATGTGGCTGCAGCATTGCTGCCTCAGTGAGGAAGGAACATGGCTCTGATCCTTGTTTTTATGCTTGGGTGTCCTTGCTCCATTTCAGAGAGCTTATTTGCTAAACAAGGTTATTTTGCTTCTTTCCTCCCACCTTTTGTATGAGTTACCTAAATTACCTTCCTCATTGAGCAGCCCTTCTGTTACAGTCCTAATTACAGCACAGCCGACCCATCTCAGGGGCAGCCTTGATATATGAACTACCATGCAGAGAACTGCCACTGTGAAAACCAGAATATTTTCATTTCTTGACCCCAGTACTCAAGAACTGTCATTTTACTGTCACATTCACAAGATCTTTTTTGCATGTAATTTGCTTCATAACTCTAGCTTTCTGTACAACCCAGATCCTAAAAGACTGAAATAACTTCTCAGCCTATAGTCTATATATAACACTATAAGGAAATGTGATTTTAAATCTTTTACACTGTACAGGAACAAGTAGGAGAATTTTTCTGAGTGAAATGATGCAGTATTTTGTGCCAGGTTGAGTTAGGTGTCCATGAATAATTCCAGTGGTTACCATACCAAAAGGCAGCAACTCGTAACCGTTCATGTTTTAGTGAGTATCGTTTGACAACCATTTTTTGAGCACGTGATCATGAGTTATCTTCACCCTCATTTTAAAGGGTAATATTTACCTTTCTGAGGTTTACATGATTCAGAGATCAGAGTAGGTCTGCATCAGTATCCCAAAAGTGAATTTGGAGGTCACTACCACTCTTCATGGCATACTAAAGGACAGGTTTGGTTAAGCCCAGAGTTAGCTGTCCTGTGATTTTACCAGTGCCAGTCCATCAGGACTGTGCCCTACTACAAAGGAGCAATCTATAAAGTACCTCATTTTCATACTTTACACATGCCTTGCACTAAAACATCTGCCCAAGCAGTTTCTGAAGGCCAAGGGCTCATGGGAGACAGACTTTGTGCTGTTTAGGCTCTGGACTCTTCAGTGACTACAGCCAAGCCCCACAAACAATACTCTACTCTTCTCTAGAGAGGGAAAAACCAATCAAATTTGAAAACTAATCACTTGCTAACTCAACCTGAATATCACTTCTAGGAATAACCTCCACTTGGATGCAGTGCCTTTGTTCCTACCTCGCCCCTCCCTCAGGTCAGAGATGGAATCTCTTCCTGCACTGGAGGACATTCAGCTTTGCAGTGACATGGTTACACACTAAAAATGAACTATGCATTACTTCACTGAAAAGCCACCTTTAGAAAAGCTCATAAACCAAGCAGCTGTTACACATCTGATCCTTAGCATGCATCCAAAAAGAACAGCCCAGATTTCCAGCACCAATGTGTCAGTTTTACTTTCATTTAGGAGTTATCATAGCAGCTGTGGATAAATGTGCTTGTGCTTGGCAAAGAATGATTAAAATAGGCTTCTTAGGAAGATTTCTATGACAGATAGAAATTTTACCCCTGACAGTGCAATTAAGTCAGAAGGGAACACCAGAAAACATAAGTGTTTCAGCTTATAAAAACACAACATTTCATTTATCAGTATTTTTAAGAGGGAAAGCAGATTAGTGCAATGAAAATGCTGTCCTTCTGAGTTACTGGGGTAACCCTAACCACTATTCCAAACATGCTAACTAGCTTGTTTCAAGAAGCTTCTGGGTGCTACAGCACAGAAGCAGAAGTGCTCTGGCATACGAGTGGCTCACTTGCATCCATGCAGCACATCCGTGTTTTGCCACATCCCATGTCCCAAGATGCACTATAAACAACCACAGGTTGGATTCTTCCTTCATCCACATTGAAGCCAGACTGTACTGGCTTCAGTGGGACTGGACTGGCACAACAGGAGGAATCTGCTCTCCCTCAGAAGTGCAGCAATCAAGCTGCTCGTAGGAGCAGCCAGCTGTAAAAACCCCACAGACCTTGGGTTTATCTGGAGCCATCAATACATATTTGTGAAGAAACACTGAAGAATGTCCAGGTTTCTCAGCCTTAATGCTTCAAGCAATGTAACAACTAGAAAGAACATAATTTTAAGTGAGCATTGTGTAAACATTAGTTTCTGCAGCCATCTGCAAATTTTTTCTGCTGTAACCACACATACTTCAGCATGACTCATGCCCATGACAGAAGCCTGGAATTCCCATGTCCCAAGCTATACGCCAAGACAGCAAGTTATCCAGTTTCCACAGTCTCCTCCTGTTTTCAATCCAGCATCTCCTCTCACCCAAACCTCCCTTCTACACAGTATTTTGCATTCTGAAAGTTTTAGAGACAGCCTCATCCTCTTCTTCTGTTTTTTTTACACAGAGAACAAGTTGTGGCTGCCCAACTCACATACATTAATGACCATACTTCAAAACAACCCAAAGCTACAAGGTCATCCCAACTTCTTTTGGAAGCACTGTAGTTTGGAGGACTTTTTTACACACACAGACATGTATATAAACCCCCCAGCAGCACTGCTAATATCTGGACATTTACTGTTCCTGGCCATCAAGCCTGCAGTAAGCTCTGTGTTAGCTCATTCCTCGTGCAAGGAATTGTGCGAGGCAAAGAACATGATCCATAGAGCGTAAGCAATTTCAGTATCCTCTAAAAATCTCTGCACATGCCTCACAGATATCACATTTTTTTGTTTCAATGAGCTGATATTTAGTAACAAACAGCACTAACTGATTCTGAACTTTAACTGGGAGTGCAATTAGCATAATTAGGTGTTAATCTACATATAACAGGGACCTGGGACATTCTCAGCATGCAACTCCTCTACCCACAGAGGATCCATTTTAGGGCTAAACCCAACCTGCAGTGCCTGGTGCTTGTTACAGCGCTCACTGTGCCTCTCCCCTCATAGTGAAAAAGAAATCAGGATATGAATTACAGATGCAGACAAAATCTTCCAAGCCACATTCAATTTGGTTTCTTTATCATCACTTAGTCCAGATACCATGAGATGTTCAGCTGCACAAAGGCACAGACTCAGATGTCGTATTAATGTTATCTATTATTCTGTGCCTTTGGGAAGGGGGATGGGAGCTTTCCCTCTCACAAACTGCATATTTTTAACATCTGCTATTTTAATGCAATTTAAAAAAATCATTTCTGAGCTCTGGAGCAATGAGCTTATTGGATGGCAGAATCCCACAGAGCCTAAATTAGGTGTTTCAGGTTGCAGGAATCTCTTATTTCAGCCTTTTTTAGAGGCACACAATACCTGGGGAGAAAGTCCAGCTTGTTTGCATCTAAGAACACACAGTGTAGAAGAATGAGGATTTATTTAAAGCTACATTTTATACATTTCAAAGAGAAGATATGACTGTTTAAAGATGTTGAACACCAACTGAATGTGCTTTTAACCTTTTCCTGGCTGTGTGTTCAGAAATCTCTGCCAAATCAACCAGAAGACTTCCCCTAGGCAAACTCACCTGGCCCTACACACAGTGCTGAGGATGAAATCTGTGCCCTGAGTCTCGCTGTGAAAAGGGGCAGTGAGAAACAAGGAAAATCCCTGTCTCGAGCTTACACACACTGCTTTGGGCTTCTGTACGGGGAAGAGCCTCTGTGAGAGCGGTGCCTGCACAAAGGAGCGATGGATTGCCGAGGCACTGGCACACACACCCCGCAGGTGCGGGATCGCCTCCCAGCCAAGCGCATCCTCCCGGGCACCAGCCTTTCCCACCCAACTGCCCCACAGCCAGGGACACGGAATTGGGGCTGATTCAGCTAAAATAGCCCCATCTCGTGACTCCTGTTAGTATTACACAGCACTATTAGCAAAATAAAAGCTTTGTTTCTGTGTTAGCTCTTTTGAACTAAGCAGTATCTTGTACTGGGAGAGGTTTCCCTTACCAGTACCTTTTCCACATCAACAGGAGAGCTGCGAGCAGGAGACCACCACAGAAGGGATTCCCACAAAGTCTCAGTTCTTGCAGAGCTCAGGCCTGCTGATCACAGCCAGAGCTGCCCTCCACATGCCTTTCCCTGTCGGTGTTTGGAGAATGTGGTCCCCCAGCCACCGCGACAAATACCTTCCAGGGAAAGTACTGACTCCCTGCAGACAAGATCACGTTTCAGAGAATTCCTAGTACACAACCCCCTACAAAACAGGGTGGGGAAACAGTCGAACTTGAATGCAGATAAACAGTGGTTTTAGAACCACTTAGTGATTTTAGAAGGGGCTCACCAAGGCAGTGCCTAGCACAGCACAGCCAAAGCAGTTCAGGGCCAGTCAAACACCACACTCTATGGCAATGCCCCTTTAGAACAGAGGGCTCTCCAAAATTCTCAACTGTGTTCACTTTTTGTCCTAGAAACATGGATTTAATCATGAAACCTGACACTACTGAAGTCAGTGGTTTTGATCCCATGGATTGTTTGTACACTTAATACAGAAAAGCTGAATCTGATTTTGTTGGTTCCCACTAACCATCAGTGCAAAATGATGAGGTATCGATGCTATCTGAATTCTTTCCTCATTACATCAAACTTCAGAAAACATGCTGTGGCAATTTGCACTTGTGACATAATGAGTGTCAATTGCTACAAAGGAAGCACAGACAATCTGAGAACTAAGGGATGTGAGGATTAAAGTGATTCTTGCAGACACACACTTTTATCTTAACTGGGAGTAGTCTTGCTATTAAATTCCACGAGCAAGCACAACTCAGAAAAACTCATTTGGTAGCAGTGCCTGATCTCCCACATTTCCACAGTGCAAGGAAGCATTCAGAGGGTCTGGTTCTCCTTAGGAAAGCCACAGGGCTGTTGTGTCCCTTTTCATATGTTGACAGTGACCTCCCACATACAGCATCAAGGAAAGCTCAAGTCAGCTTTTCCAGCTCCCCAGCCTCTATCCCCAATTCATCCCAGCACTTTTCAACTTCCCCCCCTCAATTCTTGCATGGCCCAAATTTTCTCTCCCATTGTCTTTGCCTTCTTGGCTATCTCAGAAGCATCTCTTTAGCCCCTTGACCCCAAGGCTGCTGCAGCAATAGCCCCTCTGTGATGGGCCAGGCTCTGCTCACTGGCTTTGCCTGGGCTGCAGCTCACAGCAGCACACAGCTCACCCCAGAAACCCCACACATTTCCCCAGAAGCCAGGAGCCATCTGCGTGTCCTCACCTGCTTGTTAATGGCCTCCAAAGGAGCTCATTTAAAGCTTGCTTGGGTAAGTATAAATTGTTTAGTCTCTTGCAGTGCAGACATGCCTAATCCACAGCAGCATGAGATTACAGATCAAACACTTGTTATTGTTTTGCTATGGGAAGCAGGCTGTTTTTAAGGGGGGAGATTGGAAACCTGTGCCATTTTCAAATAAATTGCAGTTATTGATCTCATCAAAGTAAGAAAGTTCCCCTCATATTTTTCCCTGTCACTTAATTTTTGTTTTGTTGCCTGTTTTACTCTCATT
Source organism: Vireo altiloquus (assembly GCA_013396875.1). NCBI lineage: Eukaryota > Metazoa > Chordata > Aves > Passeriformes > Vireonidae > Vireo > Vireo altiloquus. Next base: position 1,538,374 of record VZRF01014583.1, read on the forward strand.
TTGACTTGTCTTGAGATCAAGAGCTCTTTATGCAGAGATCATTACTTTCAACACATTTATACTGCACCAAGTACAAAAACATTAAACATGTGGGTCTTTAGCACTATCAAAATATAAATGCATAATCATATTCTGAATCTCTATCCTACAGGAAACAGAGCTGGTATAGTACATAAGGGTCCTGGGGCAGGACTCCTTCCATTCTGCTGCACTTCCAGGCAGTACAGGAAGCCACAGTCTAAAATTAAGATTGTTACGTAGATAATTCCCAGACCTGAAAGTGTACATCTGACATTCTGAGGCATGGGCCAAGTTGGCTCCAACTCACTGAAATGCTGTAGCTGCAGGATGCTGAACAGCAACTGGAGCACATACTGGTCAGGATGGGTACAGATACAGGTATTAAAGTGGTTATTCCCGCACTTTTCTGATCCCTGAAAACTATCTCAGCTGTATGAACTGCAGTGTAATCACCTTGACACACAGACAAGAGCAACTTCAGAGAACTCCTCTGCAATAAACCCGTGGGACTTGGCTTAGCTCAAGCAGGAGCCCCTAGACGCAAAGGTGAAGCAGATACATTTGATACCACAATTGAGTAGAGCTAAAAAAGGCGATTATGTGAGTGCATTTGCTCTTGCCATCATTCCTCCTGTGCCCCAAAATGGGCTAAAGCTTTGCCCTGTCAAAGTCTGTTTGAGAAACAATGTGATCCATCTGTTAATCTTGTCTTGCTGCTTTTCCTGCAGTACAGTGGCTTTCCAAGCTAAAATCAAGGCCTCCAGATCCCTCATGCTGTGTGTCTAGAGGAAGCATTATTAGCCTGAGCTTATAGGTGGGGAACAGACAGATTAAACAGACAGTTTGCCTCCAGATTACTAAAAAAGCCCTGAGCTGAGCCCAGGGCTGAACTCAATAACTGTCTCCAAGCCAGTCCTTCAGACAGGCTTTTCTTCTCTCCAGCAGGATCTGTAGTTATTCCATTGAAAAACCACAGAAATGATCTGTTACCATTTCTGCACATAAATTTTCACATGAGATTGACGGAAGAAAAATAAGACAGTGGGGAGTAAAGCCAGAGAAGGTAGCATATGATAGCTGTCAAAACTGTTCAGGGCTGAGAGTCCCAACACCCAAGTTTACACCCAAGGAACTGAGTCAGCTTCCTCCCAATATTTATTGGGACCACTGACCACTTCCAAGGTCAGCATGTGCCAGACACTAACATTACTTAAAACAGCATAAACAGCTTTTAGCAATCATGAAATTCATCATTCTCCAGGTGCTGATAAGCCTGTTCCTAGTCCTACCCCAAATTAGTTGTTTTTAATAACTTACTCTGGAAGGATTTGGAATGTGAATTCCCTTTTCCATTCATTCCCTTCTGTTATTACAGTCAGGGATTCCAGCAGTTGGTTTCAAGTGATATTTACTACTAAAAGCCTGTCAGATGTGCTGACTGGTAAACATTCATTACACTGAAGAAAAGAAACCCCTCTTTCTGGTGGTCAGCTTCACACAGACAATTTCAAACCTAGGAAAAATTTTGGTTTGAATTCCAGAATTTCAAATATTAGTAGCAGCAAAGCAAATCAGCACAAAAAATGGTGTTTTCAGTGACCTACAGCCAGCAACCTTCTTAGCCAGTAAATGCTAAAGCCTGTAAGCCCCAATTCTCATCTGTTATACCATGCATTCCTGCTAGGCTTTAGAAAAACAGCTCTCTGTGTTCCATGTCAGTCTTGCTGGGGAGATCCTGCACTGGGACTTAGGAAGGGACTCTGTGCTCTTGGGGGTTTGTGCTGGTTTGTCACCTGGGCACCCTTCCAGCCCCTGCCTGCCACACAACTCTACAGGTGGCCAAGGTGACCCTGCTGGCCACAGCAGCCCTGCTCGTGCACTTCATGAGGAAGGATGTGATCAGCTGGGCTGACATCAGCCCTACATCCACTGTAAATCCAGGATTCCAAGAGGAACCTCAGACTATGGATGCCTGTGCAGAGCCTCAGCTGGGAGAAACCTTTGAACCAAATGCAAAGCTCCAGGAAGCCCTTTTCAGCCTTTTCACCCTGGGAAAAGAAACCAGTGGGGTGAGGGCTCCCCAGTTCTTCCATTCCCAGGTTGCACAGTTGAGGGACAGAAGAGGACAGCCCAGCCTTGTGAGATGTTTGGGGCTTGTCTGTGCACACAGCACTCAGCTTTGGAGGTCAGACCAAATGGAGGTCTGAAAGGCTTTCAAACATGCCAGACTGACACAAAAATCTAACTGGTGGCAGTAAAAGATGAAGAACTGAGTCTAGGTTACAAAACAAACTAACAAAGTTTCCAGTAGTTCAGATGCAGCTCATACTGTGCAGAACTATTACAAAAACATTCCTCCAAAAGCTCTTCCCAACATCTGCACTTTTTAAAGTCACAATTAAGGGCCGCTGAATGTTCTGTTCCTGCTGTTTTTCCTAAAAATCACGTCTTGGCAGAAAACCCAATGTTACATCTTTTCTGCTGCAATGTCCTTCCTATGCCAGCTACAATGCCAAGCAATATTTATCGCCACATAAAGCCAGAATGAGGTTATACAAGACTGTCTTAGCAAACCCAAATTAAGAAGGAATTGCAAACAGATCAACTTCTTTGTATAGTAAATCTGTTATCACAAATCTAGGCCCTAGAGAACTGTAAGCCTGCACAACAACAGAAAAGTTCATCATCTGATTCCTGTTGTCCTCACTCAGGTAGAATCACAAGATTATTTAAGTTGGAAAAGATCTTTAAGGTCATCAAGTCCAACTGTTAACCAAGCACTGCCAAACCTAAGCCATGGACTAAACCCTGTCCCCAAGCACCACATCTGCACACCTTTTAAATACTTCCAGGCATGGTGACTCCACCACTGCCCTGGGCAGACTGTAAGAGGCTGGAGTCTCCCTTGCCCCCCACAGGACAGGAGAAGGAAGAAGAGCTGGGCTGACACCCCTGCCCACTACAGCTCTTGCAGGTATAAAGCACTGTAAGACTACACAACCACCACCAGGTCTGTCTGCTTGTCATAATTTTGCATTCCAGCCTTTCACAAAATTAACCCTGCCCTACACCAGTGTAACCTCATTTACAATCAGACAGTTATTTCAAGGTAACACAGCAGCAGTCTGGAGAGCTCAGAGAAGACAGCAAACTGGAAACAACCCTGAGGTTCGGTGTCATTGAGCACTAAAGAGTAGGTGATATGACTCATCCCATTCTTGGGTATTACAGGATGCTAATTCTGGCTCAAGAACAGCAGGGAGATATAAAGGTATGGGAAGAGTGGGGGTCTCTGAAAATCGTGGGTATATCATGAGAATGAGACCCACATTAGACTGCAACATAGAATTTCAAAGGGAACAAGTGAAAACAATGAAAATAATGAGCTTCCTGCAATTAAAACATTGTCAGCTCATATTATTTCTTTGAAAAACTACAAGCTTTTCCCTGTAATTACAAGGAGGATCATACTACACATATGTAGGCACCAAACATTTTTAAAGCCTACTCTCAATATACTTTAAAAAACAAAGGTGGAAACTTCATCTAGCAACAGTCTTCTTTTAGGCTTCAGGGTTTTCACAACCCCAAACCATAGCGATTATTCAAGGAAGGACCCAATGAATCCATCATTTTCCTCCCTTAGGACTGTCGCTAGAGATGCAATCATCAACTGACAGTCTTTTCTTCCCCAAGAGGGGACCCATTGCTAGGTATGGTACATCAGACTTTCCTGTGACCCTGTTTTCTCAACTCAGACCACCCCTTCCTTTTTACTCCATCTCAGACAATTCCTACAGCATCCATAACTGGTACACAGGGAGAGTGGTCAGCCACAAAACATCCATAAACCCCCTTCCAATCAGCATGGCTGAACATCTCAGCTCATGCTGGGACACCCCACGTCCCACAGCTTTTTTCACTTATCTGACTACAAGACATTAAAGGAAAGAAGTTTCCAGCAAACTTTTGTATGAGTGTGGGCTTACACCAGGTTCTCAAATGAGTGCAATTAACTGCCCTAATCATTCTATAATGTTAAAACACCACATCATGGTATTTGCAAAGTATTTTTCAGAAGCACTGAAGTCCCTATCAACGAGTACTTAAAATCCTTCTGGAAACTGCTTCTTCGCTCTATTTTAATCTTTTTATAGAAGTAACACATTTAACTGGTGCTGGGATGCTGAAGAAGTAATGAAAAGGTCAATCCTAGCAACTAGAGCTATTTCAGTCTGAGGTATTATACCATACCTATCTATATTAAAAACACTTTAGCAAGGTTGCAAAGCTAGGTGTTCAGTAGTTCAGAGATCTGCTGAGCTTTTGTGTTGCTTCCTGAAAAGCCTGTATGATGATACAGTCTAATTATGTGATCACATCTTATTTTTCTCCTGAAGTTCCCCATGTTATTCGAGACACAGAAGAAATGACAATATTACATTTCATCTCCTGTGACCGGTACTTACCTTTCTGTTCCTTTTACTGCACACTGCTCAAAGCATGCACTAAAGAAAAAGTATTTCTTTATGGCTTCTTCAAGTGCTCAGCTCTTGCATTCAAGCACTTCGAACTAATTATTTTCTCAATAAAACAGGGAGATGAGGTGCTTTTACTGTGTATATGAAACAGACTCTGCACCTAAGATAATGCACTCCAGGCCTTCATCTCGGCCAGCTGACAGCAGCTTTCAGAACTCCTGACATGATACTTGGTCCTTGACACAGAACAATACACAATCAACCTGGCTTAAGGGGAAGTCCAGGACTCTGGGCACCGAGCAAACCTGACTGAAAAATAATGGATATACAAATAGCAGATGGTGCTGACTCACTTCCAGGGTGGGCACAGACAAGCACATTTGAAAGGCAAGGCTCAAACTCCCCTTACACATAACTTACCTCTTCTCCCTGCAGTTCTCAGCATCTCCTGCACCCTCCCCTTACCTCGTGCCCACACAGAGGCTCAGGGAGCAGAAGGAACAGTCACTCCCTAGGCACAGCCAGTGCAGGGAAGGGGTGAGCACTGCTGGAAACAGCATCCCCTAATTCTGCACTCAAGGGGCAACAAAGGCTCACGAGGCAACCTTTATCCCACCACACCACACACTGCCTGCTCCTTGGAGACCTCACCATTTCACCTGGTTTTGTGTGGTTCCGTAGGCCTGCCTGTTTTAAGTTAACTACTCTTCCATATCCAACTCTTGAGACTCTTCACTCCTAGTTTTCTTTTCCCATCTTCTCCATTTAGCTTTTATCCTTTGTGCAGACCAGCCACAGTCATCCTCTAGTTCCTGGGTGTCATATGGCCACAGAAAAGGATGTGGAAAAGCACATTTTTATGTACCCTAGAAACCAAGCTCAGGCATTGTCAGGATGAACTGGGAGGCAGCTACCAAACCAAATCATTTCAGTCTACAAGAGTGGAAAGCATATGAGACCTCTCACTTGGTCAGGTTTGGATGGCTCTTCCCCACAGAAGCAGAGGCCATCCCATTTAACCAAAACATTCTGTACTGGAAAGCTTAGTCCGCAGCCCAGTAGTCTTATTAAACCTTTATAAAGGAAAGTTTATTTTATAAACAGCATATAAATACAGGTGCCATTGCTGCTGAAGCTTCCCAAAAACATCTGGCTGGATGCAGACATGCAAAGTGGAAAAGCTCTAGTCCACAGTATTTACAGCCTGATGAGGTTTCGAAGAAGGGGCAACAGATCACTTTACCTGAAGGGGCAGCTGCATCTCTGACTGTGCAGATAATCTTCTTCAAACCCCTGCAGCACAAACAAGTGGAAGCAGTGCTTCCCAGCAGGCCTAGGCTGCCTGACAGGGCATCCCCGGGGCCCAAATGTCCCCTGGGTGCAGCTGGGCTGTACACACACACACATACATGGATGTTCCAGTTGCTATGGAAACAGAGGTGGTGTCAGCACTAAGATGCAAGTGGGGCTGAAAGGGAGACAGACGAACTCAAACTAACATCTGCACACAGATTGTGAGCAACTAAAGGACACCAATATGTCGGGTTGCATTTGTCCACTACGCATCTAAAAATACACTTGCAAACTTTTAAGTTTGAACTTGACACTTTTGATGTTGCCACCACTCCTTCAGTATCCTGTGCTGAAGTATAGATATTCTAACGAACAACAAAAGAGGCAAAAAAGTGACACAAAAGTGCCTCTGCTCCCACTGCTTCCTCCCTTCTCATGGGCACATCAGTCAGCACAGCAAGCTCTGCAGCTTTCCCAGCAACTAAAAGTAGCAACATTGGAGCAAAAGTATTGAGTGTCACTGGTGATGATGAGAAAATTTTGTCACGAAGGAACAGACACCATTTGACACATGGAACAGCAGCAGTAATTTGGAAATTAGAGACCCAGGCATATGCTTTCTAAAATTATCCATGAAACTAAAACCAAGGGCAACATACTTAAAATACTCTTACAGCAAGCCTGCAGACAGCCTGCATGCATGCTGCAGGCCTGCCTTCTCAACTGGACTGGCAAAGCAGCCTGCCCTGTGCTGGACCTGGAATCTGCCTTTGGATGAGCATGGACTTCAGCATTAGCCTGTCCATCCCCACCTCAAATGCCGATGCCTCCAACGCTACGTGTTGTAACATCACTCGTGAGACACACTCAGACATACCTCGGGTAGCTCTTGTTTCATGCCAGATTGGTCCAAGTATTCCACATTTATTTTAGTGCTGCCTAATTGACTTTCCTCCCCCCAGGACAGCAATAAGCACAGCCAGAACATTTATTTGTTTGATGCAATGTGATTTTCAACCAACTGCAGAAAAATTGGCTTCTCAGTCGGGCTCTCAAGGACAAAAGTGACAGTGCAAACAAAATTTATCTGAAAATAGCCCCAGCTGCCCCTCACCACGACCCTGCCTTCAGGCAGCTGTTCCTGGGTTGTAGCTCCCCAGTAACTCGCCCTGCACTAATAGAGGGGGAAGAGCCCTCCTGGCACAAAGCAGCACTGGGTCAGTGGCAACCACATGCAGACAAGGCAAAACCTGGGCACTGGTCAACCAGGACACTGTTCAGGGGTGCTGATTTAGCTCAGTCACAGCTTCCCCTGGGGAGACTGCAATAAAGATAACATTCTCAAGAGCCCATGAAGCATCATGAGATATATCAACCACCAGCTTTGCACAGTTCTCTTTTTACCAGGCATTCCCCACTTTTTCCTCACTCTGTCAAAACCTCCAGTGTCGAACCATCCCCCAGTGTCAAAACAAGAGACTTTGACATCAAACCATGCAACAGAAGTGCTCTTGCTCTGCAGTTGCTTTGTACCACCTGCACCTCAGTGGCCCAACCACTGAGATCAGTGGCCCTCTCTCCCCCCAGGGCTGTTGCTCTTCTGGGGAGCACAGCAGCAGTGCCACAGCACATCAGACAAGGGAACAGAGTTTTGTTGTACATGAAACAGGCACACTGAGAGGAAGCCTCTAGTGGGAATGCAGTTCCAGGAAGAGCCCTGCTGTGGACAACCAAGAGCAGGAGAGGCCATTCTTGTGCTCCTCAGTGACGCTGTCATTGTTTGACACACACACCATCGCACCTGTGCATAAAGAGGGAAGACAGATTCAGCATTACTGGCAAAAAACAAGTGTTTGAGAAAGGATTTGATGGTGAAACAAAGGACTTAATGGGGCACTTCACATAAAAAAAAAGTGAGAATAGGAACAGTGACACTTGCAGAGGAAAAAAGATTAATATGGGCATTAAGGTGGCATTATTACCCAGCAGAGGGAAGAGTAATAAGCAACCAGGCTGGAAGAAAACATGTGGGAGTTACATAGATAGTCTGGATAATCAGACAACATATGGCCATTTTAACAATGAGGCTTTCATGAAGTCAATGAGGAATGAATTCTGCCACAACGCCTGAAAGCACAGAAAGTTTATTTAAAAGGATAGATAAACCCCAATGAGTTACACATATTCTTCAAAAACTAACATGAAGAAGGTGCAACATGATTTCATGTTAAAGCTGCAGCCAGCTGCACTGGGACTGGAACATCGGTCCTTGCAGTTCAGGTTGCATCTATTTTGATTTGGTGCCTGTGAGAACAAGCACTGCCCTTGCCCTTCGTGCTGGGCTGTTCACTGCAAGAAAACTGCCCAGCTCTCTCCTCATAACACCAGGCTTTGCTGGTGCAGGAAGGTTAAGGAGTGGGTAATAAACTCCTCCTAATCCTGTGCCCTCTAAAACAGCAGAAGAGCCGAGTAGGTGAGGTGATCCTAGATAATCTGGAAACACACACAGGGAAGGCACTCCCTCCAATTACCTTCCTCTCAACTACTCAGCATATTCCCATTATCACCCTGAAATGGCAGTTTGCACAAGGCAATCACTTGGAGTATTTTTAAAACCTGCCCAGAAGTCAAGACAAAGCTCACTTACCACAGCAGACCCAGGTAAAGCTGTGCACCAGTCCTTCAGCAGCTCGTGGGCTGGGCAGCAAAATCAAGGAGAGCTCAATACACTTATGAGCGAGGCTGCTTCTTTCAGGATGCCTCAGGGTGTCACCCCAGGGGTGACTGTCCCCTTTACAGTAGCATCATCCACTTGTCATCCTTACCCTCAATGCATAGGAAGGGCTCTGGCCAAACAGCTGCAGTAAGGAAAACAGGTGAGTCAAAGATTCTTCATTTTGGCACTCCAGGCAGGGAGTGCAAAGCCTTTGCTAAACACAGACGTCCTTTTCAGTCTTGTATCTATCAACATTAAACACCACAGTTCTTCCCTGACTACTGGATTTACACTCAGCCAAGACCCCAGAGCTAGCAGTACCATACATCTGCATGTCCTGCAGTACTTTAGCTCTGCAGCCACTGAAGATGAAGACTGGGGCCAGAGTCAGGATTAACATTTGATGCCTTCAAGATCTTGTGGCTTATAAAAGCCAGGAAAATATTATGAAAGAAACCAATTGTTTCAGAAAATTTAGACAGGTGACAGGGAACAAAAATCCTTCTCAAACTCTTTAGCAAAAGCTGAGGTTTGGGTTTGACAAGACAATCTCTGGTCTCATGGAGACTTTCAAAACTCAGGCCAAGGTCAGGCACAATCCAAAAGAAAACAAGTAAATATTCATGCTTGGCTTTATGCCTCTTTATAAAAATTCAGTCCAGCTTCAGTCCTAATTTTCCTATCATTTCTTAGCATTGTTGTCACCCTGTATGAACTATGTGCTATTGATGTATGTGCCCAGTGTAAAGATTAATTGAAGAACCACAATTCAGGAGGGGTAACTTAATTCCCTTCTGCAGGTGCTCTGCAGTATTTCATACAACTTGTGGCCAGGAATATTTTATTAGTTCCATGCAAGAAGACTCACGGCAAGTGCTGTTGCTCAGCCTTTGCTAGCTGAAGCCGCTGCACAAATTCCAGATCACAGAAGAGGCTGGGGAGGAGACAAGACAGGGACAAGCTGTCAGCGAGTACTTGTTAGTTTAAGGACAGAAAACAGAGAGAACTTTAACATAGCAGGATGGAAGGGCAAGTGCACAAACCTGTGTTTTAGACTGAAGAGGATGCTCACAGCAAGGGCTGGGGCAATGGTATCATCGCTTTTGGCTCCCAAGCTAGTAAAATTAGAGTTTGTGAGGTGGAATTTTCCTTTCAGTTGCTTGGTGCTTTCAAGAATAGGAATTAAGCCTGATACATACTCCTAGTTTTGGGAATAATTATCCAACAGCTGGACCTCACCTGTCCTTCACCTAATTTGTACAAAAGCAAAGCAAAGATCATAAAAATAATCCTTCTGGTACAAAAACCTTTACAGAAATTCATTAATAGGTTGTGCCCCTACTTGAAGCACACAAAAAATACAACAAAAGACAGTCTTACTCCGCGGACAGAAGAGTGAAGCTTTACAGGAACAGAAGACTCCTGCCTGGCCAGGGGCTGGTCTCAGCCCAGCTTCAGGTGCTCAAAGAGGGTTTCTCCCAGCATCTGTACTCACATTTCCACCCTGCTCAACAATAGAGAGAGCAAAAGAATATTTTCAAGCCACCCTTCATCAGCCTCTGCCAGGCTCTTCCCTAGACTTGGCTTGATATGGTAGAAGTTTTATTCAGGCAGTCAATGACTTTGTCCATCCCCAAGGGAATGACTAACCAGTTTCTGGAAGCCTCTGGAATACTCAGACCCCCTCTGTAACACCTGTCTGAAAAGGGCAATCCAGGAAGCAAACAAGCAACTAAGACACAGGTCACACCCAAAGTCATGAAGAGGTTAACGGTTAGAACAGGATTTCAAACTAAATATTTAGAAATAGAAAAACATGTCCAAAAGGAAATTTTGGCAGCTGGCAATCAGTTTTACGATTTAAAAATTCTGAATAAGAGTGTCTACATAAATGTATTTTTACATGTTTTTATATCAGCTCCTAAAATCAGATTTCAGTCCTGCAGCTGATTCAAAGCTCTGCTCATGGTGCAGGAACTTTTACAGGTCTCACCAAGACAACCTTTTTTGTAATTTAATATAAATGCCAATTTCAGCATGCAAATTAACTTTGAGGCCAACTCTTTGAAGAGTTGGCTATCCTCAATTCCCAGTGAAGTCAAGAGAGTCAGAGAATCCATAAAGGCATAGGATCAGAGTAAATTAGAAAATGGATGAGTACCATGTTATGAAATCCTGATACATTCAGTTAGTTAATGCTTCTGAAGAGTGGAAGTGTAGCCAATAACAGGAGCTAATAGTTCATTCCAAAGAATTAGAGAAAACTAGAGGCAGTCAAATTCTGTATTTCAGCCTAAATATTGTTAATGTGTTTCTATATAGGTGGGGGAAAAAGTCAGCTGTAAGTATTCTCTAGGTACAATAATTAAGGCTCCACTGTGACATGTCTCTGTAGGCATTTATTTTCCATTAATAGAGGATCAGAATTACAGTTTAATTATTCATGGGGTTCTAAAGAGATACTCTATTTTATTCAAAAAGTCATTGACAGGATTACAGGAGAAGTCCACCAAGCTCCCATCCACTTTAATAAGGTAAAGCAACAGACAAAGGGCAGCCTGGGGAGTGAGGAGGGAGAGGAAGGCAGGAGAACACTGCCACTGGCAGGGATGTCTCCCCAGGCCAGTCTCTGGGGACACATCCTGGGTCACCTTTCTCTGCCCCCAGGCGATTCCTGCACTTCCTGCCCTCCTGGGTGCTGGCTCCGTCCAGGGAGGAGGATTCACATGCACAGCTCTGTCCCAGCCCGGCATTTCCACGGGGGGTTACGGGACACGGGTCCCCTCCGCAGGCAGAGTTCAGCTCCCAATTTCCGTACATTCCTTGGAAAGTCTCAGACTTGCATCGTTCCTTCACATGCAAATACCCATTCCCAAAATCCACACACATTCCGACCGCCCAAAGCCCGGGTGTGGTATCTCTAACACAAAGCATAAGCTCGAACGCTGGGCACGGGCAGAGCCCCCCGGCACAGAAAGGCACTGCCCCAGGCAAGGTCACTCCTGCCCCGCAGAGGTACCCAGGCAAGGTCACTCCGTCCCCGCAGAGGTACCCAGGCGAGGTCACTCCACCCCTGCAGAGGCACCCAGGAGGGGTGGCTGCCTCTGCGGTGACAGAGGCGCTGTCATTGATGTCTGGTGCCCTCTCCTGGCACCAAGAGCCACACGGTCTGGTAAATCCTGGCTTGATCGTGACAGTCAGGATATTTCAGAATGTATTTGCAGGACTGTGTGGAAAGGAGTTAAATCGTACACTTGAAAATGTAATTTCATAGCAGATGAGCACAAGGTACCGACAGAATAACTATTTTTTTTCTCAGTATAGATTTCCTTAGATTAACATGTTTGGGGAAATGAGCTTCCTGCTTCCCAGAGGAACAGACAGTTTAATTTGGATTACGAACTTCCTAACCTTATAAAAAGTGAACCGCCCCAAACCGGGCCATGAGACACTTCAGAGACAGAGTCAGAGCAGTGGGGATTTGCTTTATTCGGCGCACCGAGTGTGTGGGGATCTCTCCTCCAAAACACACACCAGTGCTCCCTACAACACAGTGTTATTATGGGTTAAATTATGAATATTCATCACATTCTTTGAGACAGGCGTGGTTATACAAATTATTTCTCAGAAGTCATTAATATCATTAGCATACGGGTCACGCATACCCTGTGTGTCCTGGTGGTCGCACTGAGGAAGGCTTCTCCTCTTCCTCAGGGGTCTTTCTGATGATAAGTAGTCTTCCTCACAATGCACTTTTCACCTTTCTCCCTGGGGCATGCATAGTCCTTTGAGGGATGATTCAGTGGTCTCTGAGATGATCTTTGTCTCTTTTACCTTGACAAGATTAGGTTGAATTCGGCTTCTTAGGTTTTGTAATCAACATCTGCTGTCTGAACTAACATTTTCTGTCTCCCAATAGTTAACTGTGCTTACATGAGTTAGCTATTGACTGCCCCTTACTCAAAAGGAAATTGAAACACTTTTGTGAAACACTTCTGATTGGTAAAAAACCCTTCATTTATTTCAGAACTTCTCCTCAACCAACAAATAATGCAAATAAAGCCCCCAGTATGCAGAATTTTTTATCTGAATTTATCTTAAAGAGAACTGAATAATTTATCCTGTAATTGGGAGTTAACCCCCTGAACTAGCTAACTATTACGAGGACATGTAGCTGCAAGTGATAGATTAAAAACCAGATAATATACATGTTCCCCCAGACAGAATCCTTCTCTGGTTGAAAGCCTGTACAGAAGATTACTATAAAGAGCATTCTGGTTTCCCTGTATATTTGTGCAGGATTGGTATCCTTCACAACCCTGGTCAAGATAGCACAGGAGCAGCTCACTAAACTTTAGTGTTTACACCAAAGTGCATTGCCTCTTGTCTATAAATAGAAGTCAGTTTAACACACAAACATGTATCTCCAATTCTTCACTTTTAAACTAGCAGAATTTTAGAATCAGCCTACTTACTAGTCCCTTCAGTATTAATTATAGGAACATTAATTACACATTAGCTCCCCAACTGCACATTTTCTGTCTTATATCCACAACTACCCCAAGCAATCAAGCAAAACTTCAAGTCAGAATTTTCAAGAGAGCTCTCATGTAGTTGTTGAAAAAAGGACTCTTGATCCAGATCACTAGCACAAAATAGTCTTCAAATGTGCTCAGGAATAAAAAGTCTTGAGGAGACATACGGAATTCAAGGTTAGCAAGGAACCCATGATTAAGTAAATGAGCTCACTGTCACAATTAAACTGCTCTGAGATGAGGTGCTGACAATAATAGGATAATAAGATAATAATAGTCATATAAGGCCACTGCAGCCCTAGGTTACAGAGAGCTATTCGGAAGCTGCAAAAGAAGTTTTGAAAGAGAAGTTCTTGCTCCATGATTTAACCAGTTCCCAATGAAGATTAGAGAAAAATACTCCAACGCATGCTTATGTCCAGTATTTATCTGTACCTCCTCCTCCAGAGCTCTGTGTGAGCACACAGGCTCAAAGCTGCTGCTCATGCTTTCCCATGCTGGACTGTGATTCCAGGCATCACCATCACCTCCAGGGGTTCAGCCTGGGGACCCTCTGGGCAAGTGCTGTACAAAGCAAAGAGGATGGTAGACAGTGAACACAGGAGCTCAAAACATTACAGCCACCTCATTGTGAACTCACTCAATTGCTTTAGCAGCATTTCTCTTTCCAAACCCACCTTACTCTCTGGCCCAGCCACTACAGCCTTGGCCCACACAACCACCTTGCCCTGCCAGGGTGCTCCAGGGAAAACAGCACTGCTCCCAAGGAGTCTGTGCCAGAGATCAGAGGAGGAATGATGCGACAGAGACCTGTACACAGGACAAGCTTTTGGGGAGTTTTCCATTTCTAACTTGTGTTTTATATTCCAGGCTCAGTCCTTGGTGCTTTTTGCATTAACTAACCCCTTGCCATGTCCTTTTTTTCTTTCCTGAGACCAATGTGCTTTATTAGCTGAACAGGTTGGAATGAAACAGGAGCAAAGACAGTCAGTCCCCTACCCTTGGTTCCCCAGTCACGCTCATCACTCCTGCACCTTCCCTTAAGCCAGAACAGCTGCCTTTCCTCATATCCCAGTTTCCCTGAGAAATGCCAGTTTGGGAATACAGTGGGCTACAAAGCAGCAGCATGGCCAGGGCTCCTCAGTCTGCTCAGCTGAGCTACCCTGGGGTGTGTGGGAACAGAAGCCTCACTCCCCTGCTTGGCCAGCTGATCCCCACACAAAGATCTGAAATACTGAGTTTTTAAAAAGCATCTTGAAACTCCCATCCCTCTAGGTCAGAATATAGGTAATAACACCAGAAAATTAATAAAGCCTCAGCACATCTCAACACAGAATTCAGCCTGGGAAGCTCTCTCCAAGCCCTAGGCCTGAGAAGGTCCAAGGGACTGAGGGGAACATGGCAGCCCCCAGGCTCCTACTGGCACAGGCAGACACTCCTCAAGGAGGAGTTACCATCAAGCCAGAACTTGAGAAAACTTATATATTCAAATTGTCTTCAATTACCATCCAGCTGAAATCAGCTGGTGATTTAGTCTGGCCATCCCTCCCCTCAGCACACCATACCACTCTCAGAGAAAGCCAGGGAAAAAATAAAAATGAAAGAAATAGGAAAGCCACACCTTGTGATGAGAGGGCAAATGGAACACCCTTGCCTAGGGGTGGGGAGTACCAGCTGCCACCAGCCCTGGCAGCAGTGCTGTGGCCCTCCCATGGCAGGGGAGCCATCTCAGAGACTCCAGCAGAGGAGATTTGCTCCTTCTCAGAGACCAGCCCTCCATGTGCTTCAGGACCACCCGCCTTGATGAGCGCAGCCGGAGATACTTATTAGAGAATATCCATTAAACATGGGAAAGCTGCTGAGGCCACACTTCGATGAAGGGTTAAAATATTGGAAGGAGAGTGCCTGCCAAATCCTAGGAACACAAAATGCCAGACCTCCCATATTTTTATTGCAGACTTCTGTAATAAGAGTCGCTCCATTAGTCCCCACCAAAAAATGTTTGTCTCCATACTTAGGTCCCTCAGCTTAACAACTTCTAAGGGAGCCCTTTCACACCCTGGAAATCAAGCCAGTCTGGAATGCAAGTAGGTGGTACATGAGGTTTATATTAGCTCTCATATGTCTAAACAAAAAGGTGTCAAGCATTGGAAGTCATCAACTGCAAAAATTCTTACAATTTAATTGCAAACACACCCCTTGTCTTTCATTCAAGGTTCTTAAATCAATAGTGCCTTTGCCCAGACACAGCTGTAGTCCTTTAGAGAGGGCCCAGAGTTACTGACCCTCCCAAAGAGCAGCCCTGAGTGCTCACATGGTGCAGCCCACAGCTACACAGATACCTCCCTTTACACTGAAGTGTCCACTGGACCAACAGGACATAGTTCTGTAGGGAACAGTAAACATGCATGTACTCACTACCCTTAGACCTACAAAATACGCTGAAATCATTTTAGGACACAGTTCACAATGAACATAACTTCCCCACAAAAGTTTTTCTCCAAAAAGGTTTAGCACCTAGTTAAAGTTTCTGCACTTTCATGTTCCTGTCTCCATACACGAATTTTCCTCTATACTTCTATTTTGCCTTTAATTGAAGGCAAGTGACCATAAAATGACTATTTTGTCAATCTCTTAGAGGAAATAAATTCCCACAATCAAAATTTTACTTTAGTTAATTTTACCATAGAATTTTAAATTGAAAGTGTCAGTCAGTTAACTCCATGGAACAGTCTGCAATGACCACTTGGCCAAATTCTCATGCTTCTCTAGGTCTGCAAGCTTACGCATACACCTATGCTAAGTGTCCATTTCAGCCTCTCTTTCTAACCTCCCTGGCTCCAGCTCCTCTCAAGCAGCTTTCTCCAGCAAGAACTGAAGCCAGCTGTCCTGAGAGTATTGAAGGGAAGCACCTCTTTAGGTTAATCATGCAGCAATCAATGAATAGTCTGAGTAGCTCCTGTGAAGTGGAGGCAGAAGCTACCACAAATAGCAGCAAAATGCATTTATCTTCTTTCTTGGCTGGCTTTTTAAAAAAAAAAATTCAACAGAAAACTCTGAAACACCCAGAAACATTCCTTCCTTAAAGCACTCCCACATAACAAATAGATTCCTCCTTTCCTTCTGCTCATTCCTCTAACATCAGCATGTGGAAGATACCTGTTTATATCCCAGATACACAGGGATCAAAGCCACAAGACAGGAAGAGTTTAAGCTTCCAGCCCTTCAGGGATCAAAGATTTATCTCTTAGGAAACTCCCTCCTGCGTACTCACACAGCACAGTGAAGGCCCCGGGGCAGAGACCAGAAGCAGAGACAAACCCTTTCGTCCTGCCCTTGGTTTTAAAGGCTTGTGTTCCCAGCAGCCCTGGGGAGGACATCAGTGGGAATGGAGACACCTTAAGCAGCTCCACCTGGAACCACGCCTGTCCCTAGTCAGTGTCTTAATGAGGACTTAATAAATGGAAACAAAGATCCTAAAAGTCCCAAAGTAAGGAGTAGGGTCCCCAGTTTTAAGCAGTCCTATGGCTCAGCATAACCCAGGGGTAACAGTCTCAGTTCTCAGCCTGCTCTGGGGGAAGCAGACAGGGCAGGATCACCAAAATAAGCTCAATTGTCAGTTGTACGGCCCTGTGGAGGAGCAGGGGAGCGTCAGTGTCCTGGGACCCCAGTGCAGTGGAGCACAGACAGACCCCACAGCTCACACAGCTCCATGCTTCTGACTCGCTCTGGTGGTGCCCAGCCACGCGTGCTCCAAGACTCAGTGCCAGAGGCAGACCTGGAGGGATGTGCCAGGGGGATTGTTCTGCTCAGGACAGCAAAGGGCTCTCCTTGGGACTTCTCCAGCCCCAGCTGGGGTGGCAGGGGGGGCCAGGGAGAAGGAGGCTTCCCAGAGAGCAGCTCTGGGGATCATGAGAAAAGGAGAACTGATACATAACTAGGGTCCTCCCAGACTGATTTCTTTCTCCTGTTCAAAATCAGCATCCCTCAGTGAGCCTGTTTTTGTGACAGGGCTATTTATTTTTTTGCTCACCATCTCATGGTTGCTTGTCCTCCTTGCCCTTTAGTCCGAGCCACAATTATCTCTGCCCGATTCTGACAATGCAACCTGTGAAATCCATGACTGAGGTATTTCCAGGTCAGCCAAATTCAAATTCTCATACGTCAGCTTTATCCTGTGGGGGATTTGCTTTATTATTCAGATGCCAGTTGGTTGTGATTAACATAGCAGGGGACAGAAGTGCTGAGCCATGTTCTTGCAAAAACATGTATTCCTGAGATACCTGTACAGAAAAATGTGTCACTTTGAGATTATGCAAAATTAACAGGTTTCAAGCAATCTGTTAGGCATCTGTATTTTCTTGCTGTGTCAATGGAGCCAAAATCATACCTTAATAATTTAATTGCATTTATCCAGCCAATGAATTTGATTGGGGAGAATTATTACCACCAAGGCCTGGCCCCTGTTGTGTCAATTACAGCCAGAAAGACTTTAAAACACAGCTCTTGCTTCAAACACTATTTTCTCTCCATACCAACAAACACAGTGCTTGCTATCCCCATTTCCCAGACAGGGAACTGGGTGACAGCCAGCCTTCTACCTGAAAGTGGGAGGAGGAAATATTTCACCACCAGCTTGAGTTCAGTGGGAGCAAACGTTGGGCATGGTGAGCCCAGTAGGGATGTTCTGGACACCCACCACATTCTGGAAAGACAGGTGAAGAGAAAGGCCTAGCTGTGACCTTTTAAAAGTGTCCTCAGAGCAGAGGGTACCTGGCAGCCACAGGGTCTCTGCAGCAACACAAGGTGAAATCTTGCAGACGGTAAAAATGCAGCTCTTTCCTGGGGCTGATGGTCACTGACAGCAGCTCCCAAGGAACTTTATTGTGCAGGATACCTTCTTTGCCACTGTGGAGCAGCAAGTTTAATTCCATTTGTCCCCATGTCTGCCTCCCTGAAGGGGAATGGACCCCTCCAAGTGTCTGCTTTGGCCCTCTGCTCTGCACCTGCCTTGGCCACCATATTCCACTTTGGGAAACAGGAATTTTCAGAGGCTCAGGGCAAATGCTGGCTGCCTGACATGCATCCAGGAGAAAGGGGACTGAAGGCATCTGGTGAAGATAACTGTTCTCTGATCTCATTGCTGCTCATCTAAACCAGTGTGAATTTGCACTGAAAATGAAGAAGCAATGCTAGCATGGAGCCAATGTATGTGAGAGGAAACTCAAGCTCCATGCTTCCAGCTTGTGTTTAAACCACGTTGCCTATGTGGATTGCTGTGTAGGACATAATTAAGATAACACATTGTATAGTTCTGGAGCCAAGTGAAACAGCATCTTCCCTACCTGCCCTTTCCTGTGCTGCTGGACACTCATTAGTACCCAAAGCACAGACTGACTGAAAAACAAAAGCATGTATGTGGCTTGTGTGGCCCATGCTCCTGTATGGGCTCAATTTACTCCTGAATGTTGTCATCTACAAAATATTCCTGAGCAGAGGAACAGCTTAGGTGACAGGCAATACCTGACCATTTTCTCAACATGGTCTAGTCCCCATGGTCTGTTCAGCATTCTGCTGCTGCAGAGCAGCCCCTTTTCTCCCCGGCTCATGGTGTACGAGCGCCGTAGATCCGGAAGCTGGAGAGGACTACAGCTGTAATTTACATGGTAGCTGTCTCCTTCAATGAACAGCCTTCAGCCATCTGGAAGAGTCTCTAAATTGCTTCTCCTTATCACACCAAAATTCTCAGCAGATCAGAAAAAATGCTTAGAAGTGCATCTCCCCAAGTGGTCTCAATTCTGCAAAAACTTATCATTCACAAATATTTCTATGCATTAGTTTTTGAAGTATGCAAAATTCTTTCTCTCCCTCTCTCTCTGCCTTTTTTCCTTCCTTCCTTCCTTCCTTCCTTCTCAAGATCAGATCATAACTGATGATAGGAAATTCTTTCCTACAGATAAGACCTTCAAGTGTCCCACAGAGGCAGGGCATGACCAGGACTGTCAGTGGAAACCAAGGAAATACAGCACAGTTTGGCAACTTTCAAAATGTGTTTCAAGATTGGATCTGTGACTGTGGCACATGGTACTTGCTATGATGACAGACCAGGCTAAAAAACGTGCCTTTCCCAAGAAGGGAGACACACAGAACATTGATACAGCCCAGTCAAGTGTCCTTTCCAGGAGGGTCTTACCATATAGACACATGCTCCAGACTGGATGAGGTCTGGACCAAATTGCAAGTTGCTGATGAAAGGTATAACTCTCTGTTGCTCACAATTTTTTTTCAGCAAAATCAAAGCTACAAAAGATTTGATTAGTATTCAGGTATATATACTTTTCATACCCCAATGCAGTTGAATAAGAAAGTGAAGCATAAAGTTTTAAAGAAAGGGAAGCAGAACACAGCAATTTAGGTGAAACCAGGGGAATTAGTCTGAATTCTGCATAAATACATTGACAGGAATAAGCCCCATCCTAGATCCAGGGAGATGACTAAAGATAGAAATGCCTATTCTATATTTTATTATTACAGTTATTACTGTTTAAATCAAAGCAGCATTTTGGCCCACAATTTCCCATGGTTACAGAGGTTCTTTTTAATCCCAAACTGTGCTTTGGAGAAGAGGCTTGTCTGTCTCCTCCTCAGTGACAGGAAAATTATGTAAATTAAAAAACTGCTTTTGAAGCCAAGTTGTCAAGGTTTCAAATTTCTCACTATGTAACCAGTTCTCACAAGATGCCAGATCTTGGAAATAGGGGTCAGAGACTTTGAGGTTTTCCCACCCTTAATATTTACATTCACAAATGGTTTGCAGCATAAGATTCTGAGAAGTGGTCAGAGTGACTTTCCCATGTTTGTTTATCCACGGTGACACTGTGGCCAGCTAGCCCATGAAATAATATTGAGCCTGTTTCAGTGTAATACACAAGGAACTGCACTTTTCATAGAGTTCCAAGTCAGATGGGGCTGTTTGTCATTTTTGTAGCCAAACTGAATCAAGTTGCTGCAACCTTCAACCTGTATTATCTTTCCCTCCCTGAATTGCATTATGGAGTTAATTTAAATTACCTCAGCAAATAACCATGGCACTGGTGTGCTTCTGTTGATAAAAGTATACCTTGGAGCATTGGCCAGGTTGCACAGACATGGAAATAAGCACTGGACCCATACAGCAGGCGAAATCCTGGCTTTGGCAAAGTTAAAGGTAAATGTTTTGGCTTCAGTATAATCATGCTTTCTGTTTGTATTTCCTTCCAGGGAATGAGATAGGAGGGAGTAACAAAAATAAGAAGGTGATAATTCCTGAGTGCACAGTCCCCAAATGTAACTGGTTACACAGAGGCAGCAAACTAGAGACCTCTACACAGCCATTTGTTTGGCATTGAAAATTACCCTTTTTCTGCAGGTCTTATGCAGAGTTAAGGTCTGGGAAGAAGTTTCTAAGAGAATAGCAGAAAAATATGTTGAATCTTGATAATCAATCATATAAATTATTTCTGAAAGTACTCTGCCCATTACCAATTTCACCCACATGTGATGACAACATTCTTCTTTTCAGTCTATAGGCTGCACCCATAAGTCACAGACTTTAGAAAAGGCCCTGTGATTTACCTCACTAACACAGACAGCGAGCTGTGAATGTTCTGTGCCCCACAGACATGGGTTACCTGGGCGGCACAGCAAAACAGCTGCATCATTCCTCAAGGGGATGAAGATTGAAGGGATGACAGCACAGACCAGGGGCTCTGTCCTGCACCCCTTCTTTGCCTTGAGTTCCTGTTTGAACTTTCAGTGTGCAACTTTCTAGGATGAAAAGCTACAGCTCCCAAGCCTGCCCAGAAGCTGTGAATGTTCCTCTCTGCCTTTGGCACTAGACATTCATTCAGACTGGATTTGCACATTTCCCAAATTTGGTCACATCATCATAAGGAGGACACAAGCAGTCACTAGGGTGTTCAGTCATCCTCAATGGTTGAACCAGATAATTAAAGACGTATGTATTCCTGTTGGGAAGGGTTTCCCAGCCTTCCCTAAGTAATTGATGTCAGCATCAATACAGCACTTTTTGCTGCTGTGGCTCAGTAACATTTATGGTAGGTTTCTTTTTTAACTATGCTTTCATTTTTTTTCCTATTTCCTGCTCTTAGAATCTTGTCCAGTAAATTCCTTGTTTGGGTTTTATGGACTTTTTGATCATATTTCTTAGAAGATAATTCCTTTGGGATGTCACAAGCACAGAGGAACTTGAAAGAATTACCATTGTTGACAAGATGTTTGGCCATGGACAAGTGTTCCTCATTAAGAACAGGTTCTGTTTTCTTCTTATAAAAACAAACTTCCTGCATGCTCCAGTTACAAGGAAATGGCCTTATTTTTATAAGGATGCGTTTATGTTTGAAGCCAGCAAGGGGCTTAGTCCTTGTCTGGCCTTTTATCACATTCATGGTTGCTTTCCCTTGCCCTTGCAGAACCTGAGAGAAACTCCTGTCAGTACACCATCAACTCTTGACCCAAAGCAAAACAGAAGTACCTTTAAAACAATCTTGTGTGGTTGCTGCAGGCTAGCACAGAGCTCCACACCAGAATGAGGTCTAGAGTAATCCCACCCAGTCTGGGTTCCTGCTGGCTCTGCCCTTGCCCTGCATTATTAATAGCAATTTATTACTCTTCTGCCATGTTCATCATCTTGCAGCACATACACTGATGCAACTTGAATGCCAGGAGCAATAGCATGAACTGCCTCTGGTTACCCAGGAAATCTGTGATAGAACTCAAAGTAGAGCCTGGCTCTCTTGGGTCTCATTTGATTGATTTTTTTTTTTTCCTTCTTAGTGCCACCTTTACCAGCGTTCGTAGCTGGAGCTTGGCACAGCTGACTGCAAGGGGTTGGCAGGCAGGAGCAATCCAACAGAAATGGAGTTTTTGGAAGGCTTAAAACAAATCATCTGGATAAGTTACCTGATGTCACACAGGGTGAAGACATTGGAGATCTAAAAGTTTGGCTTAAATCCTGGCAGAAGCCATGATTCAGTAGACATTAGAGCATGTACTCAGTTAAAACCTCCCACTGTCCCATCCCTGGGCAATCAGGCATGTGAATGTGTGTTTAGCTCACTTGCTTTGCAGGGCTTGTCAGGAATAGCTGCTGCCTGCCTTGTTACCCAGAGCTAAGTATGCCACACTTTTCCTGCCTGGCTTTTGACCACTGTGGAGCTGTTTCCAGAATTAATGAGGATTTAGGGCAATGGGAAGACTCTTGGGTCCCCACTGTGCTGGTTGCATTCTCTCCCTGTTCTGGCAGCTGTGCCCACCTCACCCCTGTGTAAGCCTGGGCATTCCCCCTTGCAGCCATCTGCCTTACACACTCGTGTACCCTTAGAAAGATCTCCCCTGCTCTTAGCAAGGCTGTCTTGTAGTCCTCTTTATTTTCCAAAAATCATTTTCTAAGTTCCTTGAGATGTAAACACAGGGCCTGAAAGGGATGATACGTCGACAAAATCTTAGTTTACTTTTATAGCTTCAGAACAGATAAGGATGGCCAAGGGTTTTACATAAAACATGTCATTTCCATTGTAACAACTCCTGTTATTTCTTTTTAATCTTTTGTTAAGGATGAAGAGCAGGCTGCAGGTAATGGGAAGAAGGGGGAGAACATTTAAATAATTTCCATTTTAAAGCTTTAAAAAAGGCTTTTATTTTATTTAAAGCCTGCACTCATGCATTCTCATTGCCCTTAGCAAAAAAAAAATTCAAATAACAGAGTCTCCCACAGAAGGGTATTTCCCTGTTTCAGGCAGCTCCCACAGCAGCGCACACCGTGAGCCTGCGTTAATTTTGGCTCCATCCTCACATGCTCTGGGCTCTGGCCCCAGTCCAGCAGGGCACTTAGAGCCCATGTTTCTCACCCGGCGTGAGCCACCTGCCAGTTTCAGCAAGTCCCTCTGCCTATCTTCAAAGTCAAGCACATGCATAAGGGCTATGCTGGAGCAAGGTCACAGGCAGCCCCATGGAGACCAAGCCCTTTGTATCTCTAGAGCATCTTGAGGGCTTCAGAAGAAAGGCAGTGCTGTATCAATGAAGCCAAAGTTCACATATGGAGATGTCTGTAAACTTTAAAATGTAACCCCATGAGCCTCCAGAAGTCTGATATACCCACACTTGCCTTTTTTTTTAATAAGCAATATGTAAAATATTATCTGCCTCAGAGCTGATACAAAAATAACAGCTGTGCCTCTTCCAGATGAGAAAAAAAAAAAAGAAATCCATTCAAACAAGCTCACACACATACACACACAGAGTGAAAAATACTTAATGTTGAAGGATTTATAGTCTGTATTGCTGGGTCCTGTTTCACACAGATGAAAATGGGCATCTAATCATCAGCATGATGATAAAAGCATTAAAAAGCATGTGAGAACAAGAAAAAGGAAGAGAAGTGGGCCTGACTCAAAGCAAAGGCAAAAAGCACTGATGTGAGGGTGGGCTCACATTTACGAGCTGCTGGCAAAGGGACAGGAGTGGGAGCAGTTGTGGAGCAGTTTTGGCTCTTCTGAGTGGAGGGCTGGGGCAGGGAGGTGTGCATCGTGGGGATAGTTAATCATGTCTTCAGTGTTTTGGCGAGTTCAGGAGTGGATTACGTGTGTCAGGCTCTGGCTTCCCTGGCAGTTTGAGAGGGATTAGGAATTGTGCTGGCTCAGGCAGTGAGAAGGTGATGAGACTTTGTTATCTCCCATACAGCAATTTTCGCTAATGAGGGGAGGAAGGACACTGGGGACTGGAGAGGAAAATGAAAAGTCTCTGCCCTTAGGCTGAGCAAAAGGAAAGCTGCATAATGAGCAGGGAGGTTTTACACAAAGGGTGAGGGGCATTCTGGCACCTTGTTCAATGGGAATCAGAAACTAACATAGCAGGCTGGTTACACTGTTGTGTAGGGTAATGTTTTCCACACCTGCTAATGGACAGGATGGAAGTGGTGAAAAGAGCAGAGACAGCAGCAGGGATGTACAAACACTGGGAAGCACACAGTTTACAGAGAAGCCCAGGCCCTGGGCTAGCAATCAGGAAACAATGCAAATGTGACAGATGCCCTCATTTATTAAGTATGGTTGGAAATGGGTTACCAATGTCCCTGTTTTGTTTTCCCTAAAGATCCTCTTTCTACTGGGTCTTGAGCATGGACAGCCTACAAAACACTTGTTACCATTCCCCATTTTGGGGTGCTGCTGAGGGGAGCACAGGAGCATCAGGGCATGCCTGCTCCCCTGTGTGAGGCCAAGGCTGGGTGCAGGTGGGCTGTGGATTGGGAGCACAGCCCAAGGTCAGGAGGAGCTGCTGGGAGGGCACAGTGGCACAGGGAGGCAGGTGACAGCAGAGTGCAGGTGCAGCCCTGCTCACGGGAGAGCCGCGTGGGCCCATGTGGGTCACTGCCTTTACTCCTGTCTGGAGCTATGAAATGTCTCAGCTGTCAGTACTCAAAGTGCCGTGGTGGTGCAGCATCCTGCCCCCTCCTCGGGCTCCACTGCAATCTCAGAAATGCTTGTTAGGCCTTGGCCTTGACAAACAGCACTTGAGCTCAGCTCCTCTTGAGCTTATCAGAAACACTGTCTGCTCCCAGGAACTTGTGTTGTCTAACAAGCTCCTGGTTTTAACTAACGGCCTTGAAAACTTCATTTTCCTGCCTGAATAACAACCCAAGCGAAACAAAATTTTTGCTATCAAACTTTCAAAGAAACTTGCTGACCTAAATTGCAGCCAGGATGGAAAATTACTGTGACTAAAGCCGACTCTCTCATGGCCATATAAGCAGCGATGCAAAGTCAGACCCTAGAGCTCTCCTGGACTGCAGCGGACCGAGACCAGCACCTCTCTCTGAGTGGAGCCTCTCAGAGGAAAATAGCTCTCAACGTTGCTATTCCTGGAGGGCCATCACCAAACAACAGCAAGGGAGCCTGGGCTAACATCCCCACTCCTGAGAGCTCAACCCCGAGAAGGCGCAAAGACATCCGCTGTGAGCCCTTCGCTGAACTCAAGGGAATTTTTCACAGGTATTTATCTTGTACATGCTCCTGTAGGTATGTGTGAGTGTGAATGTGCTATAGCCAGTGTACAATGAATGTTGCTCTGCTAGATTCTTCAGTGCTTTAGAGTCATAAGTAAGTTAGGCCTATAAGTGAGTTACTGTTGTGCTATTGTAAGTCCTGTAAGAATCTTTCGTTAAATTGTTTAAATTAAGCTCTCTATTAAATGCTGTTAAGTCTAAATGCTATTAAAACCTTTAGGCCTAAATTGTTGGTGAAGTCCAGGGCTAAGTTTAGCAAGGGAGTTCACTCTGAATGTTGTGACTCAACAGGATGGTCTCCCTTATTCCTTCTTATCCTTACCCATTCCCATCCTTACCCTTTTCCCATTCCCATCCTCCAGGTAGATGATTTTTTGTTGATTTTAATTTCAGATTGATTGATTTTGGGTTTAGTCCAATTTTTCTCTGTGTGCTTTAACCATCTAGTAAGCAGTAGAGTGAATCTTGCCAACAAGTTTGTCACGTTTTCACTTTAATATTAAACCTGCTTTTGCTGATACCTTTGACAGCAATTCTTTGAGCAACCTAAAACTCTCATTCATGACAAATTGTTATAGTCAGCAGGATGGGAAATGAAATCACTGACTACTTACAAAAGTATGGAATAAGTCCAAGTCCTAAGTTCTCAGCTGAATGGGCTCGGAATAATTGGCATGATTGGGAAGCTGTGGAGGAACGTCTGGGAGCAGCTAGGGGCCATATAAAGGAAAGAAAAACAAAGGAATTATTTGTAAAATGTTAGACACCTGCTAGAAACTGCCTGCCAGTATAGGAAAGATCAAGTTAAACAAGGGCTGAAAACTAAGATAGAAGGCAGGAAAACAACTGAACTGTTACTGTCCTTGGAAATGGAACAGCTGCAGAGACAGTTACAAGAAGAAAAGACAGGAAAACAAAAGCTGAAGGAAAAAGCTGGGCTGATGCTTAGGAGGCTCCAAATCCTCCTGACATTGTGCAGATTAGAAAGCTAATTGCATCCCCTGAATATTGGGATGGAAATATAGGGGGTGATCCCTGCAATAACATACCAGGGGAAAATGCTGTTTTATCTCCTTCAAATTCCCCTGTGTATGAAGTCAGACCCATTATAAAAACAGAGGTAACTACTGGACCTCGGGGTGGACAGAGAAATCGTAACCAAACTCTGTCAGATGGCAAATTTGCAAGAACGCTATAGCCATAAGGCAGGTGAAACTGAAACTGAATATTTATGGCAAGTTTGTTTATCTGGAGGAGACAGTCCTATTAAGTGGTGAAGAAGCTAAAGGGTTTTGGGGTCCTGCTATCTTTTTAACTTCTGGTCCCTATCCCCAAATGATCTCCATTCAATCAGAAGCAGAGTGGCATTCTGGGCTGGTGAAACAGATGTGAGAGAAAGAGGAGAGCCT
This sequence comes from Vireo altiloquus, assembly GCA_013396875.1. Classification (NCBI taxonomy): domain Eukaryota; kingdom Metazoa; phylum Chordata; class Aves; order Passeriformes; family Vireonidae; genus Vireo; species Vireo altiloquus. The sequence continues at coordinate 1,564,890 of VZRF01014583.1, forward strand.
CTGATCATACCCATTAAATCTCTGAGCGAGCTCTTCACTGCTCTTACGAAAGCTGCCTGTGTCCAAGCCATGCGTGAGCGTCGCCCTATTAATGCTCCCATTACAGCACCTGCAAACTATGAAATGTTAAAGCTGCTAATTAAGGGAGCCCCTGACATACTCAAACCCTACCTGGCTTCAAAATGAGATGAAATTAAAAGAGACACAACCTTGAATGCGGAATTGGCTGGGAGTGTTGCTGCAATTTTAGAACACAGAGAAATCCACACCTCGCAACCTTAATAAATGACATCATAAATTACAGTCAAGAGATAGGATGGAGTGATTTATCCAGTAAAACCAAAAATAAAAGTCATAATTGAACTGGACTATTCCCAGGAGCCAGGACCTACAGGTCATCCATCCAAAACACAGAGGAGCTGGAAAGAGGTATATAATCACGCATTATCATTAGGCATTCCAGAAGGTCCAGTTCAGAGACAGCCTGTTGGGGTTATCCAGAGACTAACTGATGCATTCCTGAGACGAGATGTCAACAATCAGAGAGAAAATACTCTGAACACTCAGACACAACCACCAGCATCAGATTCAGGGAAGGACAATAATCCTTTCTCTCCCCGAAATCAGGGATCAAAAAAGTGAGTGACATCTGGACAGTACCTGGGCCTGCCAGTCCAGCAGGTCAGAGCTCATCAATGGATAGATAACAATGGCCGACACATTTTGATTCTTCATTGTCATTGTCAACAATTCCTCATTGTCAATAATGAAACTTCTGTTACATACAGGAGCCCAAGTTCCAGTATTAACACAGCAGGATGCCCAAAAGCTGGGTGTGCAATCTGCACAGCAAAGATTTAAAATCACTGGAGGGAACTGCATGAGTGTTGTGTGAAGAATCACTCAGGTTAATTTATGGTTAACTCTATTCATTTTTCAGTTTAAGATTATAAAGGAAATATTCTGGGTTTTGATGTTTTGAACAGTCAAACTTGGTATCTGCCAGAGAGCAGCATGTAGTCCTTTGATTTTAATATCAATATCCTATCTAATATCAATAGTTCTAATAGCAACAAATTTCTAGTATCAATATATAATTAGTTCTAATATGGTTCTAATACCAATATAGCTATAGTTCTAACAGCAATATAGTTCTAGTATCAATATATAATGTAGTTCTAATATAGCTCCAATATCAACATATCTATGGAAGTAGTATCAGTATCAGTTCTAATATCTAATATCCCATTCTCACCTGGATAGGAATTTGGAAATCACACTGTGTACTCTGTGCACCACCCCTACTCTCTGATTAAAAAATTCCTAATGTACCACAATACTCGATTCCTGCTGCAGAATGAAAAGGAATTTCTGAGTTTATAGCCAGTTTGGAAAAACAAGAAATCATTTCCTGAGCTCACTGCCTGTATAACTCACCAGTAGAGAAGCCAACAGGCACTGGTGTTTTACATTTGATTACTGGCATTTAAATGCTAACACTGGCCCACTAACAGCTGCAGCACCCAATACTGCAAATCTAACAACCACACACCCACGGCATGGATGGCAGCACTATAGATAAAGGATTTTTTTTCATGGTTTCCTTGCAGAAGTGGGATAAAGAGAAGTTTGCTTTTCCCTACAGGCTCCATCAGGAATATAAGCTTTCACTCCTGATTGCTCATGCTGCACTTGCTGAATTTTTACAGGCAGTCTCACTCCCCCAAGATGAGAAGCTGTACCAATATATAGATGATATTGTAATTGAAGGAGATTCCCATGAAAAGGTGGGAGAAGAAGAAGTACAACAATTAATGGAAACTTTAGGATATTGGAGAAAACATGTGCCTATTTTTTCTGATGTAAACATGTACCTCATTTTCTGTCGTTGCTTGCCCACTATACTCACTTTTATGAAAGGGAAAACAGTGGGAGTAGAACTCAGAACATAAGGGCAGTCAAAACCCTAATATGGGAAATAAAAACATATAAATCACTGGGATCCATACACCCCCACGATCCTGCTATAGCAGAAGGGGTTTTAGCAGAGCATGGTACTTACTGTAACCTCTCTCAAGATGGCCCTGACAGACCAAAGAGACCTTTAGTATTTGGCTCAGCTGCATTTGAAGAGATAAAAAAGAGATATTTTGAATGAGAAAAGGGACTTTTATCTTTAGTCCAAGCAGTGAAACAAGATGACAAAATACATCAGGAACATTCTGTACAAAGCAGAGAACCATTTAGTTTGCTGGAATCTATCTTAAAGGCGATTTTTCCCACTAGAAAAAAAGTTGCACAAAAGTCTACAGTCTGGAAATAGTATGTCTATCTAATGGCAGCTGCAGAAGGAATTAACTGAAGAACCTACTAAAGTTTACAAATTTCAAATATCTGTAAATTCAAATCCATTACAACATTAAAACAACCTTTCAAACCCTCACCAACTTTAGGTGCACCTCCTCTTAGTCACATGAGGGGGAAAATTGACTAACAAAAGTATTGAATGGCTCTAAGTTTCCCTTTGCAGAAGCTCCAGAGGTTCATCGTGTTATCCAGACCCATAGGACTGGACACCCCTGCTCATCCATTCCAGCCTGGAGACTGGGTGAAAGTTAAATGCTGGGACAGTGACCCCCTGCAAGCAAAGTGGAGAGGACCAGTCCAAGTCCTGCTGACCACCCTCACTGCAGTCAAAGTCGCTGGCAAAGGACCCTGGATTCACTACTCCGGAGTTAAGAGGGCCTATGCTCCTCGAACAACTGGAAAAACAGAGACTGATACAAATGAAGATGATGTGGTTTACACTGCTTCTTCTGTGTTTACTATCTGCACAGTCGGTAACCATGTTTCAGCTCTGGAACCAAAACTTGCATGCGGCTCTAGTCCAAAATGTATCCAATGCTCTTCACAAAAACAGTTGTTGGATTTGTACTCAAATGCCAAGAATTAGTGAGGATAACAACTGGCCATTAATCGGTGTTTTAATGAATGAGACAAACCTTAACAACAGTTGGGAACAGGTCACTAAGGACTACCTACCTGTAACTCTGAGCAGCTTAATTCCTGATCGAGAAAATTATAAGGTTCCCTGCGTGGTGGTTAATGTCACAGGAAAGGTCATTCTCCCCCTGTATTGTCATAAAACTGAATCTAAAATCAGGCTAGCACCACAAGCTGTAGTAGGATTGGCACAGACATCCTGGAGAATGGTTCCCCCACAGGGTTCAGGATGGTATTGGTTATGTGAAAATGAAGCATGGAAAGTTTTGCCCCTTGATAAAGACCGGGCCTGTGCCCTTGGGGCTCTAATCCCAGACATAACAATATTTGATCACCTCGAAGAACAGAGTGGGTGGATGAGGATTTATGTAAGGAGGATGAAAACATCCAATAATCCCCTTGTTGAGCATCCCATGGTTTTCCATAGTGCAATTATGGCCTCTATTCCTTCTTTAGAAGTAACTGAATTGGAGAAAGCAATTGTTAACATTTCGGCCATTATTGAACATGCTGAGAATCAAATTTCAGATGTAATCATGGCCTTCCGAGAAGAAGGTTGGGGTTTGCCTCATGTGATTCTGCAAAAAAAACTGGTTTACGATTTTCTGCTGGTCTCACAAGGGGGCATGTGTAGAGTCATTAACACTAGTTGTTGTTCTTATATAGATGAGACTGGAAAAATTAAAAATTATTTGGCTGAAATTTGGAAACAAATTTTAGATCAGGTAACTCTCGAAGATGACTCATGGGACTTTGGAAATAATAACCATACACTTACTTCACGGTTACCAAGCTGGACTTGGATAATACAGCTGTTCATAGTAGTGGTATTTGTAGTTAGTGTCTGCATCATGACTTGGTGTATGTTTCGATGCTATAGTTTCTGGTTATCACTCTGGATTAAATAAAAGTGTAGAGACTAGACAAGATAGAATTTTTTTGTCAAGTCACTCAAGAGGAGAAATGATGCCTACAGATTTTTAGATTTTAAGTATTTGTCGCTTTGTAGATTTTAAAAATACAGCTGTATAGTTTCTAGGACTTTCTCACACTTTAGAATGGTAGTTACCCTTTCTCACATTTTATGACACATTCTTGATATTCTGTTTGGTCTTATTTTTAAGGGAAAGAATTTCTAACAAGAACATCCTGTTTTGCACCAGCATCTGGGCCAAAATAGTAAGATACTTCATAGACAGAACAAGATATAGAGCCAAGAACCCTTGGAGGGCTCCAGTGGGGCAGATGCAGGAGTGGGTTACCAGGGCAACCATTCTCTTATTGGATTTACTTGCTACATATGCTAATTAGTTAAACTTATAAAAATTGTGAAAATTTGATGCTGCATGTGCACATAGGTATCATGTGTGCACCTGAAGGCTTTCATTAAAGGACTGCTCTTTATGTTATCAATTTTAATATTGTTTGGAGAGTTTTTATACTGAATTTAGGCAACAATTGAACTAAAATTAGGGAGATAAAACCAGAGGATTTCTTAAATCAGGAGTGGCATTGATTAGGAGAATGATTACATCAGAAATTAGATCACACTGGTAAGGAAGCTTTTTATTTTGTTGCACAGAGCAAAGGGGGTCCCCTAAACAGGATAACTTGTGAAATTATTCTTACAGAATGCTCTCAGTGTAGATTAAAATTACAGTTAGATCACTCTGCTAAAGCACCACACCTACACATCAGTAAAAGAAAAACTTATTGGTCCAGTCAAACGGAATCATAGTAAGGGATAATGGCCTACTGTAAAAGAGTTTTAAGCCACATATGACCCCTCGTCAAGGTTCAACCCTTTGCCCATTGAGAAGATGCAATAGCATCCAGCTGGAGGGGAATCTTCACAGGTATTTACCTTGTACATGCTCCTGTAGGTCTGTGTGAGTGTGAATGTGCTATAGCCAGTGTACAATGAATGTTGAGTTACTGTTGTGCTATTGTAGGTCCTATAAGAATCTTTTGTTAAATTGTTTAAATTAAGCTGTCGATTAAATGCTGTTAAGTCTAAATGCTATTAAAACCTTTAGGCCTAAATTGTTGGTGAAGTCCAGGGCTAAGTTTAGCAAGGGGTTTCACTCTAAATGTTGCAACTCAACAGGAAGGTCTCTCTTCTTCTTTCTTATCCTTATCCTTTTCTTATCCCCATTCTCCAGGTAGATCATTTTTTGTTGATTTTAGTTTCAAATTGATTGATTTTAGGTTTCAGTCCAATTTTTCTCTATGTGCTTTAACCATCTAGTAAGCAGTAGAGTGAACCTTGTCAATAAACTTTGTCACGTTTCCATTTTAACATTAAACCTGCTTTTGCTGATACCTTTGTCAGTGGTTCCTTGAGCAACCTAAAACACTCTTTCATGACAGCTGTGCTTTGCATGAGCTTGTACAGGAGTCACATCTTTACTAAAGGAAAAGGAGCACAGAGCACTCAGGCACCAACTGCCTTACACAAAAAGACAGTGCTCGTGGGAAAGGAGGTTTGGGATGTACCACTATGCACATGTTGCCCAGACTAAGAAAAAGCACTGGTGAGAATCAAGAACTGAAGGAAAAACTCCTGCCCTTGTCTCCCAAGAACACCTGACAGTGCCTGCTCAGTTTCTGTCAACTGTCCCAAGTGCTGCCCAGCTCCAGTGCTGGGTGAGAGAAGCCACCACACACCTGACAGCTGCAGCACTTTGTACCTTTTGCCTTCTAATGTAATTCACAGACATTTGCCTTGGGAAGGTCACAGGAGGGATCACAGGCAGAGAAGCTTGGGTAACAAAGAGAAATCACCTTGATTCAGTCCCTAGGCAGCATGTTTAGTTATTATTCCTGTCTTAAGCTCCCACCAACACTGTAAGCCACAAGTCCAGGTGAGTTTAAAATTCAGCACATTTTAAAGGGTTTAAAAATAGATATTATTGTGATTGCAGACTAAACGTATTGATAAACATATAAGTACCTTCATTGTTTTCCAGGGTCACATGGGAAGACAGGAGCAATACCAGGAGCTGAATCTGCTTACTAAGGAATGCTTTAGAACTTTCCAGCAACACTGCCCTCACTGTTCCTCCTCTAATTCATCCATTATCTTCTTTACAAAAATTTCAGCAGTTTCCCCTTTAACTGACAAATGTGTCGCTGGAGGCCCGAGGGCACTAATATACCCTAAGGGCCTCAAGCGGCTTCACCTGGAGCCTCCTCCCAACGCCCCTGCCCATGATCCCAGCAAGTATTTAAGCCCAGCCCAGGGCCATGCATCCTATACTCTCTTTTGTGAGAGTGTGAGTTTTTAGCTCTCCTAGAGTTAGGAGTGGTTTTGTTCTATGGCTTCTGCTGCTGTGTTTGAGACTCTAATCTGCAGCAGGCTGGGCTGAGTACTGCTTTGTGTAGGGGATAATGGAGCCTAACTGGGGGGAGCGGGGGTTTGGGAATGTGGCAGTGGTTGTTTTTTCTCCCTTGTTGCTATAAAGGTGAGTAGTGTCTGCATAGAGGATGTAAGGTGCTCCTAGTTCTTTTTTGTATAGGAAGAAACTGATATATTCTCCAGTCATAAAAGCAGTCTGCTGAAATGGGGTTTTCACTTTGTGACTTTGCTCCTGCTTTTTATTCTCCTGATGCACCTGAAGTTTTAGCCCGACTTCATTCAAATTGCAAGCGTGCTAAATCCGAGCAGGGTGTGCCCCCCTTGCCCGTGTGAGCAGCCTCGGTGTCGGAGCGGGGATCCCGGCCCCAGGACAGCAGAGGGAGCCGGAGCCCCGCGCAGCAGCCCCGGGTAGGGCTCGCTCCCACCGGGGAGCCTCCCGTGCAACCACCAAGCCCCGAGTAGATCCCATATCGCCAGCAACTGCAGCTGTCCCCGCTTCATGCGAGTTGTGTGGTCCCACATGAATGAAGTGAAGTCTATGCCAGGACTGGTAAGGCTGCCCTGCCCGTGCATACGACTGAACGTCAGTAATAGTGACAAAAATGACATTAAACTGAATGGTGAGGCAGGTCATAGTCTGAGCTGCTGGGTAAGGTCAGATGCAAACCGTGTCAAACATGGGCTATGATCATCAAATTGTGATGATCTGCTAGATCATTATAAGAGGCAAGAACTGCTTTACCTGTGTTTAACTGTAAGCATCAAGGAATTTGAGTGTAAACAATGCTGTTTTAAAGATTAATTTATTTGGTCACCCATTATAATAGGTTCAGTCTTGTTCAACTGCACTGGAGTTTAGTAGATCAGTCCAAACTAGAACCTCAAACATCATCTCTGCAAAGTAGCTTGTACAGCTTGGTAAGGCCATTAACTTATAAGGCTAATCTCTGTTTTCAATATATAAGGCAATACTCTGAGTAACCATAATTTCCAAGCTCCTAGAGCTCTGCAGGGTTTGTTCTCCAACTGCAGTATTAGTACTGATCACTGTTACCCAGAAAACCTGGGGCAGAAGGTAACTGCTATTTCATTTTGGGATAGTGACTGATAATTCTCACCCTGTCAGTCTTTAAAACAGCAAAACTTTGTAAGGTGAATAAACAGAACAATTCTTTCCCCAGCCAAATGTGATGTTCCTTGGGTTTGCTAACCTTGAGGAAACAGGACCAGAGAAGAGTGTTTCCAAATCCTCCCTATTTCCAAGCTATTCCTCCCAGTGCATCAACGCACTTGTTAAACTTTAACAAGCTGAGCTTGTTTCACTAAGTGCTGGAAGGCTGAGGGAAGGTAGGGTGTAGGTGCTGCTTGCAGTGCTGAGCAGTTATCTCCAGCAGGGAGCACACAGTGTGACTGCACTCCTCAGTCACACCACCCAGATCAATGTATTGAACCTGCCTGCTTGGTAAAAGTCTCTTTCACATGTAGACGTCCCCACTTGCAGCTGAAACAATCTCTTGACAGCTCGATGGTCTCCCTGTGCCAATGCCCTGCTTCTGGGTAGCCAGGACACTGCCAGCATGGCAGGGCACTGTGCACCATTTTCCTCCTGCCTCTGTGCTTTTGATCTGGCAACTGCTGCAATGATACATCCACTAACAGGTCTCATTGATTGCTGGTATCAAATATACTGGCAATTTACTCACATTTGTGATGGATTTTTTGTAATCAAGCTCATGTCTTCATCAATCTGGTTAATCAATTTTATTGTCCCTAGGGCAGAGCTGCTTGTGGACAGGTATAACTGGTGATATTGAAGTAGCCTTGGCATATGAATCAAAGGGAAGAAGAGACTCTGGGTGTAAAGAAGCTTCTATTCATCCTACTAAAATCTTAACTTTGGTAATGAAATATTTAATGCACTTTTATTTAAAGAAACATCTCTGTGAAATGAAAACAATAAACAGCTGCTGATGGCTTAATAGCTTAAGCATAGCTGGAGCATTCAATCAATCTGAAAAAATTGTGAGTATATTTCAAAATGGTGGAGGTTATTGCTATGATACATCTAACCTTAATGCCAATGGGAAAAATATATCCTCTCTTGAGAGTTCTCAAATAAACCTGTCACTCGGTGACCAGTTTATTAGATTCCCTTCTGAGTTCAGTCATCTATGGCTGTGCTGAATAGCTGAGTATGGCTAAAGCAAAGAATTGACCAATTTATCCAAAAAGGAGCCTTGGATAAGCTTAGGTGTAATATGTGTGCAGGAAGGGAGAGTACAAGTCCTGGATGCCCTGCTACTAGAATACAGTTGCTGCTGCCTCTCATCTTCCCTGTAGCAGAATTGCTTGGAAGCAAGTGCTCCTCACTGCCATGTACCTTCTGTGGTGCTGACAGGCATTGCCAATGGTGTCTCCTGAGGAAACAAGATACAAGAAACCAAGTGGACTTGTTTGGCTCTAATACTCCATTTTGCCTATAGCAAAAATAGTTTGAAATGTTACCAAATCCTAACTCACTTTGGTGGCAGGCTGGGTGTGAGGTTCCTGTCATTCATGTGAAAATTTGCAGATGGTAGAAAAAATTTGTTGGTGTCAGTGGTGATAAGAGGAGAGAAGTCAGCCTGCAGCTGTTCTTTGCTGGCTCAGGAGCATCTGCTTGATTGGTGAGCAGGAGCACCAGCTTTCTGTGTTGTGTCAGCAGCCTTGCACGGACCCTGGAGAAAGCCAGACCTGGTGCTTGGAGCTGGCTGCAGGGAAAGTGTTGCCCTGGGAGGGAAAGGCACAGTGGGTGAGAGCTGAGGATACTAGGATGCTCTTGGGAAGTGGCACTGGGATACCTTGCAGCAACACCTTCTTGGGAGGCAAGCTGTACTAGTCCTGATGCCAGTAGAATTGTTCCTTCCTTTGCTTTCACTATGTGCTGCTGCATGCAGCATTGCCTGCTACCTGTGAACCCCTGGAAGCTCATTTGCATCTACAAATATGACCTTTCCTCAGATAGAGGTTAAAATGATAAGTTGAAATAAATGTGAACAGATGCAGTTACTTGTTGGCTCTTAAGTGTGATTGATTTAAGTGCAAAGCTATTCCTTAACTCTATGGTTTGTAACCTGACCTTCACAATTAGCTCTAGTACATCTGAAAGTGGTTCCTTTTCACTGGGCTATCTCTAATTGCACTGCAGTTATTCTGTTAATGGTTTTGTAACTATCCAAATCCATCTGCTATGTCTCCCTTCAGTTGCTTCCCTTCAGGGGCTACTATTATAAGGATGATCAAGCCACTTGCTGGCAGGAAAGCTGTCTGTTCAAAAGAACTGGAAATATGTAATATTTCAGTAAAACTGACTGTAAGATCAAGCACAGGGTCAGCCTGGGAGCTCACCTGGCCCAGCAGCAGAGGGTGTCAGAGGAGTGAGACACAGAGCAAAAGCACAGTGTAGTTCTGCTCCCAGGCCAGGTTCAGGCTGCAGCCAGGACACTGTGTAGGTGATAATACATCATGACAAGATATTCCACAGCTTAACTGTATCAAACCCCACTACCTTTTGTTTTGAACAAGCAGTTACCAGACTAATTTGGTATCTCTTGGTAGAAATCAACGTCATGCTTTTGCTGGCCTGAAGGGTCCCAGTCAGCTTCAGCTGCTCCTTGTCTGCTAATTCCCCTCTTGTTCTTCTTTGCATCTTGTCTTGTTCAATCATGACCTTCTGTCATGTGAGACCAAAACTGCAGGGAATATTCAAAAAGGAGACCAACTGGTACAATGGCAAAGTGATGCCTTATGGGTCTTGTTTCCTTTCTTCTTATTTAATTTGTCTTTTTCTGTGACTGAGCATTAAAAAACATTATACCACAACTATATTTTGTAGCTCCAAATCTAGTTTCTGAGTGGGAATGGTCAGAAACCACGTCTTGAAAGTGGGAGGAATTTACACAGGTACCTAATTTTACATTTACTTTTATTGGCCACTTTGTTATTCAGCTTGTTGGTACTGTGATGTCCTTACACCTTTCTGAGCAAAGCATATTCTAGTCACAGGAATCTCCTTTTGACCTGTATTATTTGGACAAATTGCTGGAAGAAATAATCAAACATTTGTTTGTTGTTTTCAGGGATGGTCAATATATCACTGTCACTAGTTGTTTCTGATGTACAAAGGTGTTGTAGCCCTATGGAGAATGTTTTGTCTGCTCACCCAAGGGCAAAGCACTTCAGATGCAACTGTAAGTCCTATTTAGTTTTTTAATAAGTTCCTATGGAGCTGTGCATGCATTTGCCTATTGATTAAATAGGAAAGATTTTGGCTTTTTAAAGTTATGTACAGGAGTTTTTTCAGTGCCTGGAGGATTATAGATTTTTGTGTGTGTGATACCAGTCTAACATAGCTATTGAGGAAACAAAGTCATCCATAAACTTGCTTTTATGTATTCCTTTATCTTTGTTTTAAGTTAATCGATGAGGAGAGCTGAATTGCTCCACAGGGGTTGGCTCTGGGTAAAACGCTTCTTTAGCAGAAGGCCCATCTGAAGGCAGGCTGGCTGCTCCACAAACAACTGTGCTGCCCAGATTGCATTCTCCTATTCCCATGGGAGTGTCCTCTGTGCTCCGATTGATTTCCGTCCCTGACACAGCTCTGTGTGGGATTTTCTGGCTTTGAGAGCTAGCTACAAAAAGTACATATTGATTGGATCCTCCTGGGGCGGGTGGGTAGGAAAAAACAACAGCCCTTTCTATTGTGTAGCAAAGCTTTTATGAATGAATGGCCTTAGCCAAAAATTTTATGCAAACTTTAGAGTACAGAACCTGAAGAACTTCTTGTCAGCACGAATAACACCATTTTGAGCTAATGGGCTGTTCTGAAAGAGGAGAACAGTACATTTCTTTCCAAAGTAAGTAGAAATTAAGACACTGAACTCATTAAGCAGCTGCCCTGTTAAGTGCTGCAGTGTCTGCTGAAATGTGGCTGCTGCTGAGCAAGATTTGCATTTGTGGGCACCATGGCATCTCCAATTACTGCTCAGCAGAGAAGAAGCCTGCAGGGCAGCAACTATTAGCAGAGGGCTCTGCTAACTGATCCATGCCAGCACTTGTGCTGGACATCCAGGGCTGTTATTTTAATTGCCCTCAACTCTGTTTTGAGTTTGAAAAAAGGAAAGTGCTCCTAGAGAAAGAAAAAGGGGGGGAAAAGAGGAGATGAAATGAATGTGCTTGCAGAGTGTTACAAATGCTGCAAGTCAGAGCACCATGTCTTCTGGGACCAGCCAGAGAGCACACTGTGCACTATTTGGCACACTGAACCCTCCAGGCACAGTCCTTCAAGCAGCTGATGAGAACTCATCCGTTTTTCTCTAGTTCAATGTTGTGTTGAAAACAGACCCAGTTGGGACAAATAGTTATGTACAGCAACAAAAGTGTTGATAGAAGAGGTTGTATCCTGTAATGCAAGTTGTTTGCAGTGCTAATTCCCATCCTCTTTTTATGAATTCCTAGACCTGCTTTAGCATGGAAACCCTGAGAATTTACTCACTTCTCCAATATGTGCACTAGTAAGGGGAAAAACTTGATTTGAATTAAGTTGCAAGCCTGTAATTGTTAAAAGACTGCCATGCAATGTCAGATCCTCCTTAGTCTGGAAAAGGGCAACTCCAAGCTTCAGAAGGCAGAATAAGAAGGTGTAAAGGTGTATGTCACCCCAACAGCTATGTGAATCCTCCCAAGATCATCCTGTGTTGTAGCAGTGACCAGATTGACCCTGAATCTGATAGCCTCTGAGACTTTATCATCCTCCTACAACACTGTTAATATCTCAAGGGGAGAGCTGCAGGATGTGGCTGCATCAGGAGCATCATTATTCTCCTTTGTCATCATCTAAAACATGTTATCTCACCTCCCACTTGGAACTACACCTGCCTTATCAACTGCCAAAACGCACAAAAGTAGTGTTGTGGCAATTATTCAGTTATAGCTGACAACTGTTTTGTGTGTGTATCAGCACAGCTCCGTGCTTCTGATTCTTTTTTTATTTGAGCAGGGTATGCAGCCTAGGCAGTGAAAGTTTGCCTCTGCAGGCAGTGCTGGTGGGTGGGCCCAGGTACATGGATGTACCACAGGACTCCAAGCAAGGAAGTGTCTTTTCCCACCCACAGCTGCTGCAACCCAGGTAAGTGAGGTGCTGCAAGGACGTGGCTCATGTAGGGACCCTTCCTACAGACCTGGGGAAAATATATTGAGCAGGAGGATTAATGCCTTTCAAAGATGGAATAGGTTCTGCTTTCATAATATTTTTCTTTTCAGCCTCCACAAGAGTTGGCACAGTCTAGTCTGCTACAAAGCGCCTTTTTTTTTCCTTGCTCAGAACATCTTGAATTAATCTTGGCAAAACTCTCTAACTCTGTGCATAGATAGGAACAAACTCCAGCCAGTCTGGGTCCTCCTGCAAGGCGACTCACCCGGGTCTGTGTGCTCCAGGACTTTGTGAGTACAGAGATTTTCCCCATATTCCTGTGCCAGGTTTGGCAAGATGACCTGAACTGCCACATCTTCAAGAAGCATAGAATTCCCCACATCTCCCTGTGAGTCACAGAACACTTTCAGCTACACCTTAGTCCCTGACCACACCTGCTGCCATCAGGGGTTGTGTGCTAAAAGAAAATCAATCAAGATGTGTCAATTGAATGTTCTCCAAACTGTGTCTCCCTGCCAGGCTTCTCAAAGTGCTGGATCTATACAGCAACCAACAGCAAAGGCTGGAGCCCAACGCATCTGCTTGGTGTGGGAAAGGAATCTTTCCAGGAAATCAGTATAATGTGAAAATGCATTTCAATGTGCCTTTATCAACCCTCTGAAGGCACCTGCACCATCAGCATGGCTGTGGTCATTGGGTACCTCCTCCTTTACTTACTGTAACCCAACTGATCTTAGTGAGCACTTGGTCCCTGTGGGCATTTTAAGGTCGAGATTTTAAGGATCCTAAGTAAGAACATAAAGCGGTGTCAAGTATTTCTGGGGTTTGTAACTGAGCTGGAGAGGGAACTCAATATCCTTTTAGCAATTTGTTCAACTAACATTTTTGAAAATCTATTTTTCTAAAGGGGCAGAAAGAAAGAAAATCAGGAGGGCAGCAACTGAAATAATCACTGAATTTGCTTCTGGATTTTTTCCTTCTATCTTCCAAAACCAAGTGTTATTGCCAAAGCTGATTCTGTTTTCCTCTCAGAAACTGTCCACTGCGTCTTCTGTGGGCAGTGCTGAAGTATAATGCAAATGTGAGCAGTTAAAATACCTGAAGAAGGCAAAATCAGATTGGTGTAGTAACTCAGTGACGTTTTCCCCCACCCTTCCTTACAAAGCACTGCTATTTTACAGCAATAGAAGTCCTTTCGGAGTTTTGTAGCTGACTCAGAGCTGCAAGAGGAAGAAGAGAAAGAGAGAGGTAATTTCTAAAGTGAAATTAAATTAACCACAAAATCACATTTCCAAAGACACTTAATTTCATGGCAATTCAGAGGCGCCTTTTGGGTTTATGCCATCTAGAACCAAAATATCAATACACGTTTCAGGACTGACAGTCTTTTAATACTGTGCTGCACTTCAGAAGCTGTAAGAAATGTAATTCGATTTTGTTACGCCTAAATTAGTAACTAGAATCTATTTTGGAATGTGTTCTTCTGTTAAAACAAAAAATAATTGTTTGTGTAATTATTAATCTCTTGTAATAATCCTCAACTGTACAGATTACTTTTCAGAAACACGAGCAGTATCTTGCAGACAAGATGACATTTACTGGCTTATTTTTCTTCTATATGCTGATGAACATGCTAACAGGTAAGATTACTACTGAATTTATTCTTGTTTATTTTTTCAAGCAGCCAGAAATATTTTGTTACAAATACAGCATCTTCTGTTTAATACTGCTCACATATGAATCCCAACTGTTCAGGCTGTGAGTTGTGACTAACAGCCAGACTAAGTTGGCTCATAGCACTGACTGATAGCAAATGGGGAGTTCCTTGTTCTGCTGTTCAAGAAACAAAAATCCTTTTACTACACAGAGGGTCGTGTGCGGGCATTAAAGAACTTGTCAGCTTCCAGTTATATATGGAAAATGTTTAGTTAACATGAAAGTCTTTCTGTGCAGGAGCTGGTACTGATGCATCTCCTCTTTATTTACAGATGCCCAATCCATCCGGGATGGAGATGGTAATTCCTAATGTGTTTTTATTTCCTTTTTATCACTAATAATTAGGAGAATCATTTGTAACTCCTAGACTTGATGCCCAGCAGTGTTTGGCAGAAATGCTTATTAACCGCAGTGGACTATGGAAAAGCTTTCAATTAGTTCTGGTGGAAAAAGAATAGTGATTTAAAAAAAAAAATTCCTTTAGAATTTATTAAAAAGTGATGTATTAATGTATAATAATAGAGTTAATATTCAGTCTTAAAATGAAAAGGGATTACAGTTGAGTCACTAATTCTGTTGTACAGAATAATAACTGGAAAGCACCAGTATAAATGTATAGGACATCTGAGAATTGTCTGTCCTGAACAATAATGCAGGATGTATATCTGGTTTTTGGCAACAGATACCAACTTTCATGACAAAAAGCTTAAAATTTACAAATTGCTACAAATCCAATTAAAGAAATGTTGGAATAAATCCCTTGACACAGCTACCCTGTGGTTCATGTCACTTTGTGTGATTAGTCCATTGGATTAGTATTTGCCTTTGATTAAAAAAATCCTCAGCACCCTAATGATGTTTACACTGGCTTACTGATGATTTTATCATTTAACCTCTCTTTGGCTTTTCAGACAGAATTCTGTCTGAAAACACTTGCAGAGAAGTATCTGCAATAACCAATACCTGCTGTAGCTGGTGACATCTCAGTTAACCAGGAGGACAGCCAGCAGCATCTCCAGTGCACAAATATGCAGAGTGTATTATAACAGATATGAACAGAACAAATATAGAATAAGGTCTAATATGATTACTTATAATTCAAACCTTTTTTCCCTATGCTCCATTCTATTTCTTTATTCCTCTAAAATCTTTTTAATATAGCATGTGTTTGTGTACAGTAAATATTTTTGTGGCAACTATTGAGACAGGAGAGCCTGCATCAATCTAGAATTAGAACCCTGTTCAGGCAGTGTCATCTTGCTCTCATTACCAGCAAATATTGTTTTCTTTCACACTGGGCCAAGCAGCAGCCTGCAAAGTGAATCTAAGGTCAGCTGGTATAAACAGTGAGTCCCTCTCTGCAGACATTTGGTTGGTTCATTTGGTTTGTTATGTGCCATCTGTGCCTGCACGCTGCAAACTTTACTCTGTAAGATTAAAGTCTGACACAGGACTGTTGAAGGCTCTTAATTCCTACTAAGGACCCCGGCCACAAGCTGCGTGGAAAGACTTTCATTTATCTAAATGGGCTTCAAATCAAAATAAAATATTGTGCTTACCTTTGCTGCACAGAAAGACATTTGTGACTCTGGTCTCAGCTGCTGTTTCTATTTTATATATGCTTCTCTGTTTGCCCACATTTTGGCCCAAGAGTGGTCAGCTCCTGCATTTTCGGAACTGATTTTGTTTTCCTGCTGAATTTGAAGTCTTGTTTTGATGACTATATCACATCCTGATATCACTAGAGCAGCTGATATCAAATGTAGCAGCTGTCTTCCAGGTGGCAAAGCCTTTCCTCTCCATCCCCTTAGCTCATTTCCTGCAGTCCCCTGAGAAGAGGCACAACTCTGCAGTTCCAGGCAATATCAGGGAAGTATGGCCCCAGTCCCTGGGAGTTCTGTGGGCAGTGCAGTCAGCTGCAGAGGCACGGCATAGAGGGTGGTGCCTTATTCCTTATATTTTTATATTGGGCAAAGCAAATCATGTGGAATGAGGAAAAAATGGCTCTCAATTGCAACTGCTCCTTGCTTTTAAATAACCAGCAGCCTTCTGGGAATTAAACCAGCCTGAAGAATTCTTGAATTGGTATAAATGTGGATGTGTCCCTTCATTCCTGCTTCCCATCTTGTCCCACTCTGTCACTTCTGGTGCATCTGGAGCAGGGAATACCGGCTCCAGTTTCTGCAGAGTGGGTCATAGAGAGGGGTCAATGGCTCTCCTTGCCCCTCTTCTGCCAGAGGAGCACACTAGCCCCCAAAGGGAACTACAGCCCCAAACCATGGTGGCTCCAGGCCCAACCTTTCAACAAAAGCACTTCATATTATAGTAATCTGCAATATTTTATTTTGGTTGGTTTTTTTTTTAGATCTCTACCGGGAAACTTCAGCCTTGCCATACTGGCCCTTCTCATCCAATGATTTCTGGTCATATGTGGAGTATTTCCGGACCTTGGGAGCCTACAACAGGATCAATGACATGGCCAGAGCCTTCTTTGCCCAGTTCCCTTTTGGGAGCCACCTTGGCTACCATGTGCCTGACCGTGAGCATTGAGTGCCTTGCTCAGCTTTGCCAGAGCTCCTGCCCATGTGTTTGGGTGAGCACCTGTCACTCCTGGGCTGCCTTTAGCTGCTTTGTGGTACCGTGGTCATGTACAGCATTTTATGGTTTCAATAAGTCTCTTTTTTTTTTACCATGTCTTGTTAGGGTGTTTGAGTGAATACCTGACTGCCAGCAAATGTACCTGGACTGCGCTTCAGCCACTAAATGATACTGCAGCTACACGCAGCATTTAGGGCTTTAAATTAGTCTATTTTTGACAATTTATGCTTCTGTGTGAAACAATAAATTACTCCATTCTTCTGCATGGTTTTGGGAGCTTTTTTTTTTTCAGGTGATGCTCTCAGCTTCATCTCGGGAGACTGCTCTCTGTGTAGGAGTTATGTAACGCTCTTTGTGTACAGGAGTTACTCAGTCTGGGGGCTGGAAGGGCGGCCGGTGTCGGTCGCAGGCACCTCGTGTGCAAGGTGCTGCCTGACTCAGGCCTGAGGAGGCACAGGCCTGCCGTCGCCATGGCGACGAGGGCGTGGGGAGCAAGATGGCGGCCCCCGGGGCTGATCGCCATGGCAACGGCGCGGCCCCGCCCGTGGGCGGCCATTGGCCGCGGGTCCGCCCCGGCGGCGGAAGTGACGGCGCGGAAGGGCCGCCATGAAGCCGGCGGTGGACGAGATGTTCCCGGAGGGGGCCGGCCCCTACGTGGACCTGGATGAGGTGAGGCGGGTGCTCTGGCGCCGGTGGCGGGGCTCTGGTGCCACGGCGCGGAGGCGCTCAGCGGCTGCTCTCGCAGGCAGGGGGAAGCACGGGGCTGCTGATGGATCTGGCCGCCAACGAGAAAGCGGTGCACGCTGACTTCTTCAACGGTAAGGACCGCCGTGCTCCGGGGGGCTGGAGGCTATCTCGGCAAACCTCGCCTGGCTTCTCTCTCGTAGCTTTGGTGCCTGCTGGTCGCTAAACTTGCCGCTAACCACATCTCTGGGTGTGAGAGCGCTTCCGTGCCAGAGGATACAGGTGGGAGCGGTAAAACGCGGGGTTTTCCCCTCCTGGAAATTTTAGCGTGTTAATCGCTACAAGTCAAAATATCTTGGTCTGCTCACATAACAAATAGCTTCTGTTAGTTAAACAGTGTAAATGCATGTAAAAATATGGGCAGGACTTTAAAAATTTGTCTGAGTGTTAGTAGTTTACAGGTAGTTCATTAACTCTCAAAGTATACGTGCATATGTATCCAAACGAAAATTAAACATTGTTTTTAATATACTTTCTGCATTTGAGAGTCAGCTGTATGAATATAAAATCACAGACTTATAGAATGGCCTGGGGTGGAAGCGACCTTAAAGATCATCTTGTTCCACCCCACCTGCCATGGGCAGGGACACCTCCCACTGTCCCAGCTTGCTCCTGTCCCCATCCAGCAAGTTCTTGATCATTTCCAGGGATGAGGGAGCCACAGCTTCTCTGGGCAGCCTGTGCCAGGGCTTCACCTCCCTCACAGGGAAGAATTTTTTTCAAATACCTAAATCTACGTTCTATCAGTTTGTCACCTGGCATTCCTCCTTGTGCTATTGCTCCAGGCCCTTGTAAAAAGTCTCTCAGTCTAGAAGGACTCAGACTCTCTCAGGTACTAAAAGCCTACAGTTAGGCCACCCTAAAAAAACATTATCCAGTCTGAAAAATGCAGATTCTCTAAGCCTATATGTAAGTATTTACAGCTGCTTTGAGAGGGAAGAGCTACATATCAGGTCACTTTGGGATAGATTATACAACACTGTGCACTTGGTTGCTAAAGGGGTTTTTATGCTTCTGAAGAAATACATTTAGATGTTTCAGCAGTGAGTTTTAGATGTTATTAAATCTGGTTGCTGTGGTACTGTTAATATCACAAACTGGTGCTAATTCCCAAATAGACTACATTTCTCATTTTGCTCAAGACTTAGAATACAGGACTAAAAGGCATTTCTACTCTCAATGGTTGTGGGGGCACCCAGCTATCTGTTGGAGCCAGCGTATTCAGGATTAGCTGTTTCCATATATTTCTACTATCACACTGGTATTGTATTCCACTGGTGGTTCAGGACTCTTCTAAGCAAGGACTCATCCTCAGTTCATTGTACGGTACTTGTAAACTGCCTTCTGTAAGAATAAAGACTTGTATTCAGTTAGGTTATTAGTTTATGTTCAGTATACAAAGACGATACAAAGCTCAGTAGTCAGGAGTACTTCCAAAGGTAACTAGAACCATTTCACTAGTGGGAGATGTGTTCTGAGACAGAAATGTTATTGGCACCTTTAAAGCAATTAAGTATTTTTAAAGAAGGGTTTTTTAACACAAATCCCAATTGTTAATCTGCAAAATTTGGGGGGGGGGGGGGGGGAAGATGTGCTTGGATGCTATGACCCAAAGCCAGAATTCTGGGGGAATGTCTGCATTGAGATTTGCTGCATGCATAAAGCTCGTACTTGCTCAATTCTGGACTCTGGGATTCATGCTTGAGCTCCTCTGTGATGGCTGCTTACTAACTTTATAAAAGCCCTTCTTTTGTGCATTTACCTGCAAAGCTTGTATGGTGCAGTGAAGCAGTTTAATTTGTCCATGACAGAGAACATGTGTGTGGGTCTGCCTGCCTTTGCTGGCTCTTCTCATCCTGATGCAGTATTTCTAATAAGTGATGGTGCAGTAACTCTCCTTCACTGAATTCACCCTTCATTTCTGTCCTTAATCCAAGTAATGAAGTACTGTACTTGTATGTGCATTTTTAACATGGAAACGTGAGGTTAATTTTTGTCTTATTTTTCTGACTAGATTTTGAAGATCTCTTTGATGATGATGACATCCAGTGAACTTAGTAGTCCAGCTATGCAGTGCTGAGATGTGGATTTTTCTCTAGGATCGCCTTTGCAGTCCGTTATTTATTAAATTACTCAAAATGGGAAAATCACGGGGTGGGGGGAAACCTGTATAAGCTGCTTGGGGAATATGAAAACCAGATGGTTAAAGATAACTAAGGAGGGAAGTGTGCACTGTTGTTTCTAGGAATCTCTGTGTAGATTTTCCTGGAAATTTTATTTGCTGACATGCTTATTGAATAAAATACTGAAGAAAACCCCCTCTCTCTGGCTTATACTTTGAAAGTAGATACTGCTGTCTTCTAGCTCCCTTAGCGTGATTATTTTGATATTAAATAATTCACTGTTTCTTTTGGATCTTACATAAAAGATGTGCAGTAGGGCACATTGCTGCCTAGAAAAGTTTTGTTCATCCCACAATAAAGGATTGTCTGGGGATAAGATGGTTGCTTGTTCTGAATAGTCCAACTCATGTGTTGGTCACACTGAGAAGAGCATGGGTTGTCTTTTGTTTCAAGACAGAGAGCTACCATCAGTACTTCACTTTTAATTTAAGGACACAGAAACAAAAAGTAATTTCACCTTGATGCGCTAAGCAGAGAAATTTTCTGACCCCAGACCATGGGAATGCTTGGATTTAAAAATATAATTTCATTCATGAAATTGTACTTTATAGAAAAAGAAACCAAAAATTATTTTCTTTTCCTGCAGAAGCTAATGCACTCTTTTGTGGTTAGAGGTATAATGTATATGAATCAGGCTGTTGAAATACTAGTTCAGATTTTGACATGAGTTTTTCAGAACATAGAAATGTTTCGTTTTTACCCTCCAGTGACCAAACTGAATCTCAGAATAAAAGGAACAGGTGAGTTTTTAGTATATTTTTCAGAGTCAGAAGTGTAATCCTGTCGAATCTCAAATGCAATCTGTATTCCATAAATTGATCACAAACTTCATACTGTGACTGATCTTTAAAGGCTTCACACTAAAATTTTGCCTGCAGTAAAACCCTCTCATACTTCTGTCACATTTTTATTTCTTTTGCCTGAAAAAAGGAAATCTTAAATCTAACAGTAACTGTTCTGACCAATGATCTTGAAAATGTAGGCACAATAAACCCAGTAGGATTTAGGTGTCTTTTGATTGTGTTGTTGTGGATTTCTGAACAGCCTGTGTTTCATCCTGCAGTTTACACTAAATCAGCATTCTGACATTTACTCTGCTTGGTGCCTGACATTGTGCTGAGAGTCTGGGGTTTCCAGTTTTTCTCACTGAGAGACCAAGGTAAAACAATCTGGGTGGTGGAAAGTCTGCTTGGACTGTCTGGCTTTGGTGCTTTGCTTTCTCCAAACCAGGTTTTGAGAAATGAGTTGCTGCCAGGAAATGGAGGCAGCATTTTGGGTGGGTGAAAAGGTGAAGTAAGATTCAAGAAGCAACTCTCCTCCTCTGCTCTTTTATGTACTTTTGCTGATTCCTCAACGTGGTCATCTTGGTTTTGGAATACATCTCTGTCAATGTTTTGAACATACTTCTTTGGTTTTCATTTGCTTCCTTAAGTTGTAAGAAACTTGAGCTTTAAGTTTGGTCATAGCAGCAGGAGTATATTCTGTGATACAAACCCACCTTGAACAGTTGCTCTTCAGTAATGCTCTCCTTTAAAGATGTCTAAAACCTCAGTGGACATTGGTTTGAAGGTGCAAATGGTGAGTGGTTCTAGTTTTGTAACATCTCAGCTGATCAAAACTCTGTGGAACTCTGTGGAACTGGGGAGAGGGTAAATAATGCTCCTGGGTCCTGCAGGAGTTTTCAGCCTGGTAGGATACAATCATCCATTCAAGGTAGGTATAGTTAACGCACCTTTTTGTGAAGATTTCCAGAAACTCAGGGTTTCATGTAGAAAATAGCATAAATAGTACTCCTGGCACCGGGAGGTACGGTATGTGTGTCTGTGGGGAGGGAACTTAATCTGCAGTGTTTAAAAGTGTTTAAGTTAATCAGAGTCCTAATGAAGAAAGCTGTGGAATCTCATGGACTGCCTGGGTGTGCAGCTAATGCTGCTCTGGCTGCAGTTACTGTGAGTACTGAGAGTTCTTGGGTATTCCCAGCTGCTGTCCTGCTAACTGAGCTTGCCCTTCAATCTGATACCTGTGTAGGTCTCCTGGGGTGGAATGAAATGGAAGGAACATGCAGAGTTGGGATGGGATATTACCAAACATGAGTCTTGTAGCGGTCTGGAGTATGAAGTTCCCTCCTGCACAGTGAGGCTGAGGGTGTGTATCACATCATCTCTCCAAAGAAAGCTATCAGTGTGTTAAACCTTCCATCAGGAGCTGTAATTTGTTTGGGTCCCTTCTGGAATGGTGTTAGATTAAGAGCAAAATGCCCTTCAGCTTCACATTGTTTCTGTGTTACCATTTGTCGAGGCTTTCAGTCTAATTAGTCTGTGGGCAATCAGCCTCTTGTCGGGAAATAATCACAAGATGTCAAAATCTCTAATAAAAATTGATGTAAAGGGCATTTGACTGCCTTGGCCAATTCATTTCTTGAGCTTTGATTCCTGTCCTTTTTGTGGAGATTGACACCTCTCATAATAAGTGTTTCTTAGGGAACAAGGCTGTTCTAACAGCAATATGCACACATTTAGACTGATGTGTATTAGTTTTTAAGCTGCTGGGTACTGCTCACTATTTCAACGTCCAAATAAAGGCTCTAGTCTGAATCGATTTGTGAATTGTCCCAGTGACTGCAGTGGGACAGCTGGCAATCTATAAAGCTGACCTGCCTGAAACTTGGCAGGATGAGGTGCCAAGTGCTGAAATGCCTTAGAAGGGTGTAGCCAGTGGTGCAGCACAGATGAAAAGTAATTGCTTCAAAACACTTAAATGTCAGCCTGTTCCCGTCAGTATTCTCAGCAGGCCAAGGCTCTGTTTGCAGACTGTCCCAGTACGTTCTTTGGAAACAAGAATGTGCAGTCTGTTTTGAGCTGAAAAGAATCCAGTCATTGTGAGGGAGAGAACGTTGCCGTGCTAAAGGAAGCTGGCTATCATCTGTGTGTAATAATTCTGCAGTGCTGCTTCTGAGCTGATTTGAAGTTTATCCAGTATCCAGTGCTCCACTGCTCTTCATATGAGCAGGAACAGGCAAGCTCAGACCTAGTGAAGCAATAGTGGGTTTTCCTTGGTGACTTTTTGCTTAGTTAACTTCCGGGAATTAAAAGTTTTCCCTTTAATATTTCCTTCAATAATTGAAGAGCAAAGTATTTTTCTTGATAAAGAAGGAATTCATTTAGATGAATAAATTGACTCCTTCCTGCTTCCCTGGGGTGTTGAGAAGCTGGCAGGCATCTTCCTGCTCTCAATGTGCAGTTGTTCAGCACATGAGAATATCGTGGGCAGATGACAGTGCAGCCCTGTTCTCTGTGAGTCCCTGCTGGTGATGAGGCTGGAATGCCAGTGTCACATCAGGGATATACTGGAAAAGCACAATGCAAGTCAGTCCTTGGCAGCAGGAGTGGATTTGAGCATGAAGATTTGATTCCATGTTTTTGCTTTCAGGTTTATTTATTTTTTTAGTTTGCCTTTTATATTTGCTCATTGGCCTTTCCAAGCAGCAAGGTTAGAATCCAGACCCATATTACAAACCTTTTAGTCAAGCCGCTATAAGGAGTTCAGAGCAGAGGGAGACTGGAGCAGTGTCTTCTAAAGTTTTTAAAATTCACAAATAGGACTATTTTGTGAATGCTGCTTGCTTATTTATGAAAAAAGTCTCAGGTAGTCTTGTACAAAGTCATGTAAGCTTAAAGCCTCCTGGAAGAAAGGACTCTGTTTTGAATATTGTTAATAAAGAGATGAACTGCTGAGAATGGTGTGTATGAGGTGGGTGACGTGGCAAGGGGATATGTATTGCCAAGGGGATGTGACAGAGCATCCCTGGTGCTGACAGGAGCTGTCCCAGCAAGGGAGTCTGGGGAGGACACTTCGGAGGCAACTCCTGTCATGGGACAGTGGCTCTGTCCTGTCAGAGAGCCTCCTAGTTAGGGCGTGCCTCAACTCCCGGTGCAGCTTGCTGAGCAGTCTCCTGCTGTGGCCTTTTGGTCTCCTGCTGCTTTGAAGCTGCCTCTGCATCACTGGGGTACAGGTAGTGTGAGAATGACTTTCTCTGTGTTGTGCCTCATCCGGGATGACAGATCCACCTTGGTCTTACAACACTTGCCAAAACATGGTACAGAACTAGAATGGCTTCTCTGGAAATCCCTGTCAAGGAGTAGAGAAGCTGTGCTGTCCTGATTTTTTTAGGCAGAGCTCCACTTTCACAGATGCCCAGATTTTCAGAGGGAGCTGGGTGTGTTAGGTCAAACCCCCTGTCCTTCCCTGCTTGACTCCAGAAGGGAATTAGAGATTGTCTTTAGGTGTGTTCTCTCTGCCTCCTTCCCTGATGCCTCTCCATAAATCCATCCTGCTTTATGGGAGGGATTCCAAAGATTGCCTTGAGGGTGGGAATCCCTGCAGGAAGAAACAGATATTGACATTTAATGCTTCCATTTCATTGGGAATAAACCTTTCCTTCCCCCTGGGTTGGCTGAGGGTAATGAACTGCACCTCCACATAAGGAAGTCTCAGAGTGTTCTCAAAGAGCAGTGGGCTGATCATCCTAGGATGAGCTGAGGGTGGGTTTGCTGACTTACAGTCCCATGGCAGACCGAGTCTTTTCAGCAGGTACCTACACCCAGCTCAAATACAGTCATAGAAACATGTGGCAGCCTGGGCATGCTCTGGTTTCCTCCACAGTATTTCAAAGGCTTTAAATCTGATGGCATTTCTTGTATGGAAGAAGAGTGGCTGATTAGCCAAATGTCAGACTTGATCCTAATCCCTCTGCCTGCTTCCGTGATGAAAACCCTCTGGCAAGTTTATACTTCAGAAACACAAGTCTTGCAAGCAATTTATCTTTTTCTTGTAGCTCTTCATGGTTTAATGCAGCTGCTATTTGTATTCCAATTAATTACTGGCACAAGTGATTACATGGAGTTGAAGTACAATTAGGACCAGCCTATAATTGTGTTTGAAGGGGCTATGGATGTTTTTACAGATGGATTCCCTGCTGGATGAGACTGGCCAGTCTCTCCAGCTGTCTCCAGCTTTCCATTTATTTCTCCCTAATTGTTAGTGCAGTGACTTCAGTCTTTCATTGGGGAGTGTTCCTGCTTTCTGCCTCTAAGAGTTCATTAGCTTCTAAAGGGAAAAGCATCCATTTAAACCTGCCACAGCCAGAGAGGCAGTAAATAGCGAGATGTAACTTTGTACAAGGCATCTACTGTCAGGATTGATTAAAAACCACAAAATAAAACACTTAAATTTGTTAGAGAGCAGGTGATTCTGTGCCTTCTCAGCATGTCAGTGTCATTCTTGCTCTTTTGTTACAAGATAATTGTGTTTTCAATCTCCAGGCCTTGGAGATGTGCCTGTGTTGGCCAGGTTTTCCCCTCCCATGGGTTTATGAAGCATGGAGGAATAGTAAAACCCCAGCAACTCCATAATAGAAAAGGTCTGGATTCCTTAGGAACTCCCCTGAGCTCATCCCCCACGACCTCGTTATTCCCCCAAACCCCATTTGCAGCTTTATCTTGAAAGCAGCACAAGGCCAGCACGGTGCCCTGCAGCTCCCTGGCCATGGGCTACCATGGTCAGCCTGGCCGTGTGGGCCTGATGTGGCAGAGCTGGCCAGGTGGAGGTTTGATAGCCATCCCACGTGCAGGAATTTGGAGGTGCTGGGCTATAAGGGCTCCCCAGGGTGATTGGTGGCCATGCTCAGCTGCTGCTCCCGAAGCTTGACAGCATGTTTTGGCTGGCTGAGACCCTCGTGCAACCCCTGCAGGGGCTGGGCAGCCTCAGGAGAAAGGGCAGAGGCTTCTCTGCCTACCCTGTGTCTGTGCTTGCTTTGTTCATGGAGTGAGTCTCTGTTGGGAGCATTTGCTTTGTAGAAGAGATGGGAGGTGGCTTAAACTGGAATCTGGTGCCTGCTGGGAAAGTGCATGTCTCAGCTGAGCAAGAATGTTACAGAGATTTGAGGGGAAAGACTTCTTAAAACAGTTCCAATCCCTAAAGGGAGGGCTTTGACCCCTGTTTCCATGCAGTGGGTATTTGCCTTCTTCACAGCCTGCTGCCTGGGCTGCTGTGTTTGCTGCGTTTTGAGGTGCCTGGCTGGGACATGCGTGAGCAATGCAGGTACTCTCCAGGAGTATCATGGTGAAGCTGTAGTTCAGTATTTGTGCCTGTGAGAAAGGGGAAGAGTCAGTACACAGAACAGCAGGGCCTTAATGGGTTTCTTTAAAATTTTTCCCAAGGTCTAAGCCTCTGAGTGTTGGTGTACTGGACAGAGCTGTAAGCATGTTTGCTCCTGCTGCATGGCAGCAAAGGAAGCAATAATTTGTTTTGGCTCCCTCTTGGACTAGTCTTTAAACTTGTATAGCCTCCTAATGTTTATCCCAAATGCCTCTTAGTAATCTGGCTGTTTCAATTTTCCCTGCCTTCAGAAGATCCATCTGAAAACATTTAAAAAAAAACAGTGCAAAAGCTCTGGCTTGCTCCTTTCAATTTAAGCCTCTTATGCCATTTGATCCAGCAAATGCTGCATTTTAAAATCTCCTTTTGTTTATGGATTTATGGGTTTTTTTTTTTACCTTTGCCCTGTTCCCTTCCCGTTAATTCCCACAATAAGAGCAGGGTTTTTTCCAGCTTTTTCAATTCAGCATGACCAGACTGAACATCAGTTTCACCCTTGCTAAATCCAGTGTGCTTGAAGCCTTCAGAGCCAGCAGAGGCCCTCACTCTGGATGGCCGCTTAGGCTGGATTCAGGATATTTGATTGGGGAAATAGGCTGAAAAACAGAGCTCATCTTATCCAAAAAGGATGCAATCTAGTGTAAGGTGGTCAGATGCTGAAGCGTTGATGAAAGTTAGAGTGTGGAGTGTTTCTTGAGAAAGCAAAAGGGGGGTACCCCAGTGTTTGTCAGCCTGTAGTGCCCCCACCTTGCTGGAAAAAAAAATTCCTGGGCTGCCTGGTGAGGCTAGGAGTATATCCCTTTATTCAAGTCCTTCCCAACAACACACACAAAAATGTGGAAACATTGAGAGGTTTTTATTGTTTTTTATTTGCAGTGTGGTAATTCACTGGAGTGTGGAAAATGATGTTGCAAGTAATTTCAGTTGAGGCTCTTAATGCTGTTTTGTGCTTGTAATATTGCATTAGCTCTGATTTGTGTTAACTTGTTCTGAAGCTTAGTAGCAGGAGTCTTCTTTGAATGTATCTGAGAAACCATCAAATCCTCTTTTAGCCAAAAGTCAAGCAAGTTCCTTGGAGAGCAGTTTGATGGGATTTGCGCTAATTTCAGCCTTAACACTCTTTGCATTCAGGTAACCTTGCCCAGAGCTGAGGCAGGGCCTGGGAGTGTTCATCCCAGGAGCCCACTCCTGAAGCTCTGCCCAGCTGGTGGACAAACCATGGCCTATGGCAGACTTACGGCTTGGAAAAGTAGCAACACAGCTGATAGATCTCAACTTCTGGGTGCACTTGGGAGTTATGGAACAGGATCTTTGTGGTCACCTCGGGACCCCCGAAACGACGGAGTCAGTGGGCTGCTTTTGTTGTGTGGCCTCACCAGTGCTCATAAGGCTTCTCAGATAAATCACAAGAGAAGATACCTGCCCTGCCTAATGCAGCCTGCTGTTTGCATTAGAAATAACAATGGGGGGTAAACATAAAAGGAAAAGCAAAGGATTAAAATCAGTGGAAGTTAATAGCCTGAATATATTCAAAGATCTGGCCAAAAAAAAGGGAGACAACAAACCAGGAGTGGAAGTCAAAGACCCTGATAAGGAGAGTTACAGAAAACTGAGCCATCTGTTCCAGCTGAAAACAAGAGCATTCTGCTTTTGAATAGTATTTTCCCTCTTCTGCTCAAACTTTAAAATAGTGCCTAAAATTTCTGTAATTGGTTTAAATGGATTTAGGTGGCTAAAAAATGGAGGTTTAGAATGTCATATTTAAATGCAACCAATTTTTCTCTTCTCACTTTTAAATTTAAAAGAAGTTTAAGCCGTGTTGAGAATTACTTTTTCATGGCACAGCAGGAGTGGTATTTGACTTTGGGCTGAGGTTTCCACAGGAAAGCAAGAGCAGAGGTAGGAGTGAACTCTTGGTTCCATGGAAGTACTGGTACGATCTCACTGATTTCACAGGAGAAAGGGTCCCCCCTTGGCAATCGCTGCCCTTGCAAAAGGCAATTTTCTGGTAAGTACATTATAGCTATAGCGCCAGTGCCCCCAGGACACGTCCCAGGTTAAGCCACCTCATCCTTTTCCATGCAGCACCCCCTACTTTAGTAGTTTTCTGGGTCAGGGTACAGGAGGAAGCCCATGAAAGTGGAATCATTGAGGTTGTCAGCATAGACACCATTTTTGTCCCCATTCCCATACACCTGAAGCCAGACCTCGTCCCCGGAGCTGAGGTGCAGCAGGACAGAGCCGCTCGCTTGGTCAACGTTGTTGTTCTGGAACTGGTCATAGGTGAAGATCACGGCTTTGTCCTTCCTGTAGAGGCTGACCTTGACATCTGACAAGTAGACTGTGAGGTGGTAAGCGAAGTAGTAGGTGCCAGGGACATTGCACAGGAACTTGCCCGTGCTGGGGTCGTAGTGGCCCTGCTCGTTGTAGAAGATCTTGGTGAAGCGGATGGGGACGTTGGGGGCAGGGCTTCGCTCCGTTAGCCCTACGCTGAAGGCAGAGCGGTGGACAAAAGCATCTTTGCCCTTCTGCCCTGGGGTTCCAGGAATTCCAGGAGATCCGGGAGGTCCGGGAAAGCCTCGGCTTCCTACTGGGCCTGGTTCGCCTTTGGGACCAGCTGGACCTGCAGGACAGAGTGGGGACTGGGAGCTGTGTTTGCACTGTGTTGGCGGCTGCTACCAAGATGTAGAGGGGGCTGTGGCACGAGCCCTGCTCAGCAGCACGGAGCCAAGGAAAGGCTCAGGGACTTCAAGAGCCCCCAGGAGCTGAGGCAGTGAGTGGAAACCCTGCTCAACCCCACCCAGCTGTGTGCAGAGCATGTCAGAAAAACCATCATTAACTGGGGAAACACACCCCACACCAAACTGTTTGACTTGGGTTATGGAATCTCCACCCCAGGAAATAATCAAAACCCATCTGGATAAAGATCAGGCATGGACCCATCAGACATGAAACCTGTTGGGACTGGGGCTGGGGCTGCCCATGGGCTTGAGCATTGACATACCACCTGTTTCTCACCAACCTTCATCTCCTTTATCTCCCTTTAGTCCATCTCTTCCGTCTTTCCCATCCCGGCCAGGGACCCCGTTGTGGCCAGGGTAGCCAGGTGCTCCTCCCATCCAATTGGCACATGGCATTTTGGGGTCAGGCTGGGTGTCCTGGGCAGCCACCCCTGTGGAGTAGGGGGCCATCAGCAGGAACAAGCACAGCAGGAAGCCTGCTGGGCCCCTCATGGTTGGTTCCTGATGTAGACAATTGCTTTGTTAACTTTGTTAACAGGCAAAAATAAGTGAACGCTCCCCCCTCCCCCCCCATGACAGGCACAGAAGACTAAAGTTTGGGTCAGTCCATGTGAAGAAGAGCAGTTCTGCTGGCCCCAAGGGCCTCTCTGCATCCAGCGTGCTGCTGGTGTGAGCTCCATGAGCCAAGCTGGGCCCCTGGGGGCACATGCAGTGCAGAGAGGAGCAAACACCAGCTACTCCTCCAGCACTCACGGGCTCTGTGCACAGGCACAGATATTTCAGGACCAAGCACGGCAGATACCAGGGTATCTGTGGCTGATCTTGCAAAGCTCTGCTCAATTAGCCACAGTAAGCCCTGACCCCTGCCCGGGTGAGTGTGCAGCTGATGGAAGGTACAGGTCTGGCAGAGCTTGGCTCAAACCCTCTATAGCTGTGAAGCCAGGCAGGGGTAGTTTGTCACTGCACTAACAGCCTGCTCACCTAACACAAATAGAAACTACAGCCAGGCTTCTCAGCTCCTCTGAGCCACCGTATGAAATTATGATACTGGAGTTTTTTCCATTTGAATTGTTTTTAGATTACAGAAGGACGAATTGTACAGTGTTGGGGCACTGTAGGATTGTATTTCTCTTTAATCTGGCTGCTTTGCTGATGTGCAGCTGCCCAAAACCAGGTCGGTGCCCAAAACCC
This sequence comes from Vireo altiloquus, assembly GCA_013396875.1. Classification (NCBI taxonomy): domain Eukaryota; kingdom Metazoa; phylum Chordata; class Aves; order Passeriformes; family Vireonidae; genus Vireo; species Vireo altiloquus. The sequence continues at coordinate 1,594,770 of VZRF01014583.1, forward strand.
TGCAGCCAGCCTGGCTTTGTCCTGTGCTCCCAGCCCTTGGTGGGCTTTGGGTCAGGTTTTTAGAACACAAGATATTTTAAAATTACCACTGTTGCGTGATACTGCTCCCCGGGCAGAGTTTATACTCTGGAACAGTAAAGGTATCCTGTTAGGAGTGTTATAAGTGGCATAATAGGCAATAAAAAGCGAGCAACAGCATGGCAATTAGAGTCCCTTAGCTCTGTAATTTTCAAGAAAAATAATATTTTGGAGCAATTTCTTTGCGGGGTTGATTTTCCTAGGCAAGCTATTCAAATGTCGTATTTTAAATAATGTCTTATTAGCTCTGGTGTAATTGCTTCAAAGGAAGCTAAAGAAATATGCTGGTTTTAGCTGGGGCAGAGTTAATTCTTTTTGTCGTGGGTAGCATGGATAGTGTTTTGGATTTGTGCTGAGCACAGGGTTGATAACGCAGGGGTGTTTTTGTTATTTCTGAGCAGTGCTTGCACAGCATCAAGGCTTTTTCTGCCCCTCATCGCACCAGTCAGGAGGCTGGGGGTGCACAGCTGACCCCATCTGACCCAAGGGATATTCCATACCTGCTCAGCTATAAAGCAGGGGTAAGACTGGCCCAGGCTGCTGCTCAGGGACTGGCCGGGCATCGGTCAGTTGGTGCTGAGCAACTGTTTTCATTTGCATCACTTGTCTTTCTTGGGGTTTCTTTCTCTCTGTGATTTTCCTTTCCACATCAACTTTTTATTGTTATTCTTGCTATTTTATTCCAATTATTATGTTGTTCTTATCTCTACCCATGAGTGTTGTCACTTTTACCAGTGCAATTCTCTCTTTCCCATCATGCTGTAGCAGGGGTGAGCAAGTGGCTCTGTCGGGTTCAGCTGCAAGCTGGGGTTAAACCACAACAGTAACAAAGAGATGGCCATGATTTCAGTTTTTGCAGGATATTGAAGGGGCTTTGAAAGAAAACTTAAAAGCTCTGTTTAATGGCTTTGGTGGGCAGTGCCTAATGCTTAAAATCAGGAAACTCCCAAATCCATGCTCACTCAGCCAGGCTCCAGCAATCCAAGAGCCACGCAGCACTCTGAGATGGGGCCAGCACCCTGGCTTGAGGGCAGTTTTGGGGCTGAGGGTGTTGTGCGGTCCGGAGGGCACAGCCTGAGCCTTAGGCAGCGTTCCTGTGTCCCTGCACTTGGGGAAGTGAAATGCCTCTTTGCAGCAAGGAAGGGATGTAGTAGTGGTTGTCCATGAACCAGCGTGGAGCAGTGAAACTGATGTCTATAAATCCTGAAAGTGGCTTGCTTTGCTAAGCAAGGGTGTGCATAGTGATCACACTGCCACATGGCCCCATGCCATGTCCCAGGGGTTGGCACCAAGCAGAGGGAACTTTGGCCCCCCTGCCTAGGTCCTCTCCAGCTCAGGCATATGCATGTAACCCTCCAAAATCAGCACAGGCTGTCTGGGGACACCTAACTCTGTTAAAACATGGTGGTGATCCATAAAAATCCGGCTCAAATTTTTGTTTCTTGAGCCATGTTTTGGTGATTTTGTTGGGGTTAGTTCTGTTTTCTGGTGTGCTGCCTAGAATTCAAGTATCATTTCAATTTTAGTGGTATGCCCTACAGCCAGGTCCTCTATTGGTGCAAAATAACCCCTTCCTATAAGGTCACAAGCAGTGCAGGTGTGAGGAGCCCAAAGCAGGGCTGCAGAGAGCTTTTCTGGGAGCTGCCTGGCCAGTTTGCTCCGTGGGGCTCAGAGCCATGCCATCCCCAGCATCAGTGCACACACATCACACACTCAGTGCTCTCCTTTCTTGTGAGAAAAGCGCTGTGATATGCAAGGAGAGAACTACTTCTATCCCTCCAGTTTAACTCAAGCACAGGTGGTTTTTGTGCTTGAGAAGCCAAGCAGTTCTGTGACATAAGCAGGTCTTATAAAGGGAAGTTTTAAAATGTGTCTACTAGATCTGAGCTTAAACTCTGGTTTAGAAGTGACATCCCTTTACCTGGTCTTTCCTATTTAGTTTTGGTTTTCCATCTGATTCTTAGGATCAGTTTAACATGAAATAATCTGCTATATTTGAATGTCAGTCAAACCTTTTGGACAAGAAATAGATGAACAAGAAATAGATTAACTCTGTACTGCTGGTGGCTTTCAGTTATTCCCTTGGCAGCTGCTGTATTAAAAGCACATATGCATTATATGAAGCTTATTCATTTATCAGCAGAAACCAGTGTAGCATCTCTGAGAACAATACCATTCCTAAGGGCTACGTAATGATTCAGAATTTAAATTTCAGATAGCACTATATAAAAATTACACACTCTAATCCCCCACAGCTTTCTGCACAAAACAGACTGAAAAATACCTGTTTTCCCACTAGAGAATTTCCCTCAAAGGGTATTAACCAGGGCTTTGGCTTATGTCAAACGTTTTTCTTTTTGTAATTCTCATAGTGTAGTTTTTGCTGATGTTCCAGCAGTGACTCGTTCCAGGGGGCTCACACCTTAAGTGTGAGTGGTGCAGGTTTCTGGTGAGGAACTGATGCGACTCAGGGAGATTTGGGGCAAACTCAAACTTCCCTGGAGTCTTTGAGGAAAGAGGTGAATTGAAAGGTGCCATGCCACTGTTACAGCCCTGCAATTTTTCACTGTTGTTCCTGACTACTTTTTGATTTAGGAGTTCTGTTCTCTAAATAGTGTTTCCAAAAAGGGGAGTATGAATCTAATAGAGATCAGCTATTCTTAGTTTAAAATATTCTCTGGCTATTACGAGAATACCTCTGAGAAGGATAACTTCTTGCAAATAGAAAAGCTGTCCAATTCAGCCCAAAAGAAGAGAAACTCCTGAACTTAGTAAGGAGGGGGGAAAAAAAAATCATGCTTACCAGCTGCTTTGAGTCCTGGTTGGCTTGCTGCAGTCTGTTTAGAGAATGAGGTCTGGCTATTCCATCGCTATCCCTAAGGGCATGGGGAGCTGTCAGCTCAGACACTGCAGTTTCCATTTGCTATTGCGCATGCTGACCTAAAAGTTGGATTTTCCCATTAATTTTTCCTGGACGTAACTTAAGTTTTGGAACATATATATAATCCACTGGGATAGCTTGTGAAGATGGCCTTAGAGGGAAAAGATGGGTTTGGGAATTGGACAGGAACTGGAAGAGTAGTGGTTTGCTGGAGAGCCCATGTGAGAGCCTGCTCAACCAGGGCTGTGCTTGCCCAGCACAGGCTGCTGCTCTCTGCAGATTGGGAAATGTTGTTAGTGGCTGGTGGAGAAAGTATGTCCAGCTTGCACTAATGCATGCACACGGGGCTTTCAGCGTGCTAGTAAATGAATTACTGTGGAATAAGTCTGGGCTTCTTCTTTTAACTGCAAGAACTATTCCTTCCTGGAGGCTGCTGCCACACCAAAGAAGGGCAAAGCTGCCCAAGGGGGAGGGCAGCACTGGGGGAGAGTTCCTTTTTAAGGCACCCAAGTGTGTGCCAGCACTATTGTAAACGACTGGAGTAATTTCAGCCCTAGGATGGCTTTCCACATATCAAGGTTTTTGGCTTCAGGTCAAAACAAAGTCTTTTTCTCCCTGTATCTGTCTCCTTCCAAAGCAGAGGTTGAACCTTAGCTAGCAGATGCTTTCCTCTGCAGCTGCTCTGGGGCAGCTCAAAGTTAGTTAGGTGGAACCTTGGCAAACCTGAGCACCCAAAATCATACCAGAAAAAATTAGTGTGATGTGTGATGTTGCAACTGGGCATGGGGAGCTGGTATGCTTGTGAGGAGAAACTCATCCAAGTGAATGCCAGCATGGCAGTATTCTGAATTGCTGAGTTGTTTTCAAGAGCTGGCTACCTGGAGGGACTAAAAAGATGTATAAATGAGCACATAAATAACTTTTTATATGTAGTGCTGGGAGTCAGCAAGAGTGAATTTTCAAGTCTGAGGAGAAGGTGCAGAAGGGAGGAGCCACAGGACAACTGCATACTGCCTGCCTTGTTTTGGTCAAGCCCTTAGTCCAGAATTTGAAGAATATTTTTAGTTTTTGTTGGCTGAGGGGTTTTCCATGCAATGTTGAGACTTAAAACAATCTCTCATGCAACCTCAGTAAAATATGACAGAGATCTAGTTGGATCTGTTTTGTTATAAATGTGATTTTCTAGAGCCACCCAGGGCACTGTGCATGCAATACCAATGTTTCTGTTGATGTCTCCTGAGCAATGAATGGCGAGCAGGACCTTGGAACTGAAACTGGACCTGCTTTTGCTCTGGAGTGAGAGGTTTTTAGCTGCCCCTGCCCCAGGTGCGAGCAAGACAAGGCTGGTTCCCCTGCCAACTTTTGGCTTGAAATGTATGACTGGGATGTTTGTTAGGCTGCCAGGAGTTGAGGATTGGACCTAAGGTGCTTAACAGGTAGTGCTGCAATTACCTCATGGTCTTTCAATTCAGTTGTCAGGGAAATTCCACAGTGATAAATTTTTCAGTGGTCCATCAAACATCTTCCCAAACATTATCCCTGCCTCCCAGAAGAGAGGTGGAAGTTTATCTCTGGGGATACACCCAGCTGAAACAACCCCTGGCACACTTGCTTGCAGTTATGTTGTGTTGCACATGTGATTTGCAGATTGGTGCTGGCTCCTGTTCCTGCTGCAGAGGGAGATATTGTACAATCCAGGGAGCTGCTTCTGGCTTTGTGATAGGAAAAAAATTCAAATGCCTTTGGCTCTGCCGGATGACAAGCAAAACCTGCCACCAAATGTGGGCTGTCCTGGCAGTGCCCACAGCTGCGGTGCTCAGGGACAGCAACTCTGCATGGACTGGGGGTGTCTTGGCACAGAGAAAGCTGCTGCTCACAAGTCCTGCAATGCCTTCTCTGCTTGCTCTGTGGTCACCACCTCTCCTGTGTGGGACATGCTGCCAGTACCTAACTTGGCTACAGGCCTTGTGCTCAGCCTGGATGTTTCCTCTCTTGGATCTGATGCAAGCCAGCCAATAAGAAAAGCATAAAACTGACTTGATGGATTGTGGCTCGCAGCTTTCAGTAAGAATTTAAAATAAGCACAAGGTTATATTTAGCCATCTATAAACAGGAATAAAATAGAGCAGAGGCTCTTATCAGCTGTGCTCTGTCAGATCCCTGCTGGTGTTGTTTGAGGGGTAGAAAGCTGCTTTGGCCAGGGACGGCAGCCTCAGCAGGAGGCTGGTGACTGTCCAGGCCCTGCTGGCAGGTCTGTGCCATGGGGCTGCAGCAGGAGCCCTCAGCTGCCCACCACTGTCTTCTCCCAGTGGGATCAAACCAGCACCACTGGGGAGCCCAGTTCCATGGGAACCCTCATCCCCCTGGCTGTCCCTTCCTGAGACTGCTCTTCCCATCCAGAGCTGGGGCTCTTCCACTGGGATCTGTCCCAAGCACTGTGCTCCAGTTCGCTGTCCCCCCGGGATGCCCGGTCATTCCCTTGTCTTCCCTCTGGCCCTGGATACTGCATGTCCCAGAAACAACACACATTCCCCACTTTGCTAAACATGGCCAAAACCCTTGATGCCATCTGGCAGGCGGCCTGGCAGGCTGCTCCCTGCTATTTTGGTGCTGTCTGAGGCTGTGCAGCCTGGAGGGACCACAGCCTCTATGCCAGGGTCCACACTCTCCATGCCAAGGGCGCTACTGGCTCTGTCCCAGGGCACTGCAGGCAGCTCGGAAGCCTGGAGCTCCGGCCAAGTCCACTCCTGTGGCCAGCCAGGCCCCGAGCCTGTTCCTGCCACTGCCTCATGGGCACCTGCATTGGGTGCAAGACAGCAGCGACTGCTGAGGAGCCAGCTGCAAAGTAAAAGCAGTAAAATGGCCTGTGCTGCCATCTCCCCAAACTGCAATTCCCCGTGATCCCAGGCATCCTCGTGCGCCCAAACCCTTCCCTGTACAGCCTTGTACCTCCCTCTAGTGGCTAATTATTAACGGGAGCTCTCCCTGTGCCCGGCTGGAGGGTGTCAGCCTGGTCCTGCGTGCCCTTGGGGCCTGCTCAGCCCCTTCCCCATGAAGCTGGCTCCTGTGGGATCGGCCGTGCTGGTGGGCGCACCGTGTGCCATTCACGTCCCCAGCAGTGCCAGCAGGGAGGCACAAGGGCCATCAGCATGACGTGTGGTGCAGCCTTTCCTGTTGTAAACTCCTGGCCCCTGATGTTCCCCCTGGATTTTCCTGCATGAGCGTGGGGAGGTGGCACAGGTCCAGGGACAGGCAGATCTGGCAGCAGTGCCCAAGGCTGTGTGGGTGCAGTGTAGGTCAGGCCAGCCTGCAGCAGGGGACAGTGGCTTTCTGTGGCCCAAAGCCCAGCTGAGCTGTGCAGGGTGGCTGCTCACCCAAGGCCAGGGTCGTGTCATGAGAGGTGGAGTGGGACAGAACATGCCACAGTGGGGATGCTGAGGCAGCGTTTGGGTCCAGGAAGAAGGGGACACACCCCACTTGGTGGGCTGGGGGGGAGCCTGGCCCTGGCTGCAGGACATGGGACCTACTGCCACACTCTGCCTTTGCTTGAGTCCAGCCTCCTGCTCAGCACTGGGGTTACCGATTTCTCGGCCCATTTCACATGGACAACTGGGCTCTTTTCTTCCCTGTGATGGGCAGCTTGAACAGAACAGCTCCTTTCCAGGCTTGAGCAACATCATGTTTCTCTTTTTGGTGATTGCAAATAAATTTCCCTGGCCTCAGGGGATCCCTGCTTGGCTCCCAGCGAGGGATCTTGGCACAGCAGGATTTCTCATGCCGAAAGGGACATTGAGACACATTTGTCCAGGAAACAGAGCCCTGTGAATACTGCTCAAAGCTCCTTTTATTAATGTCATAGCTGTTCCCAGGGCGCTCATTTCTGCACTCCAAGTTCAGGGTGCTGCTTTGGCCTCCCCAGGCTGGCCAGGGGAAAGCAGCCAAGGGCCCGGGGAGGGGGTTCTGCACGACTACATCCAGCTCGCCTCTGCTCCCACGCCAGCCCCCAGCTGAGTCAGGTACTGGCTGCTTCCAGCACAATCTGGTCTCGTTTGGGGGATCGCTCTAGGCTGGGAAGAAACTGGGCAGGGAATAGAATAACCTCAGTGATCTGGTATGCGAGTCACTCCCCCTGTGACATCCTCTGCCGGAACAGACCCCCAGCTTTCACTCCCTGCAGGGATCGCATCTTTCCGACGAGGCACCTGAGAGCGCACCTCTGCCAGGCTGCCCTCTTCAGCTCGGCTCCAGGGCCTGAGCTGTTAATGAGGTCCTTAATGAGATTGCCACTTGCCCATTAAAATGAGCGGCTCAGCACAGGCAAGGAAGGAGAGCTGGCAGCTGCTTACCACGCAGCCACCCGCAGCTTGCTTGCGTTCAGCGGAACCGCATTTCTCAGAGTACAGGAATTATTTATTTGGAGAGCGTTTCTGAGTCATTCAGGCAAGGAAAAGCGCATTTCCTTCGCACAGAGGAGTCATCCCAGCCAGCCCTTCCGCCGCTTGGACAATAGATGGAGCTCACCGCCCCGGCTCTGCATGTCTGGCCGAGGCTGCCGGACCGGGGATACCCCTAAAGAACCCCCGAACTCGAGGACAGCCCCAGGACCCTCTAGGGGCAGCCAGGCCCTTCTCTCTGCCGGTGGCTGGGCAGTAGGGGGTGAGGAAGCCGTGACCCCAGCCAGCTGGAAACAAAATGGAAGAGGAAAATTGGGGTTTGTCTGGGGCTTTGCAACATTTGTGCAATGCGATGGAGGTAATCCCAGCACAGTTTCCATGGTCTTCCCAGTCTACATCACACTTCTGTCCTTTTTAAAGGGACGTCTTCCCCCAGTCCCCTATTTTTCTGCGCTTTTGGTTGCTGAGGGACAGAAATGGCATCATCTCCCCTTGTCACCACATCACTGGACATATCTCTTCTTTCCAGACTCCATAACTGATGCTCTCGATTTAGGGTAACAGTGTTGTCAGGGTGTCTGGGGGAACTCCACGAACCAGAAGAGTGTATTTGCTCTGGGTCTGATGGCAAAGGGAGTATGTGGATCCCCAAAATCCCAAGCGGTTTGGCAGAGCATTTGGGAGGGTTGGTGGCTCCATGCTGGGGCCCAGTGCAGGCAGCAAGGAGCCATGGAATGCTGGAGCTCCTGTTACTGGGGTTTCAGGATATCCCTAGCCCTCCACACAGCAGCCAGTTGGGATTTAATACTCCTCGCCAGGGGATTTTCTTTCCCTCTCTCTGTCCCTTTTCCCCATTATCCCCCACTGCAAACAGGACAGTTGTTCTCACTGCAGGCAGCTGTGTGGGTGCTGGTGGCCCCCCGAAAGCAGCCCCAGGCAGGCAGGGCACAGGCAGGGAACAGGCACGTGCAGGTAGGGCACCGGGATGGTGCAGGCTGGGAGCAGGGAGGGCACAGGCAGGGTTCCACATGGCTCCGTAAACCACAACTCTGTGGTCTGCTGTGTTTGGAAGTGCTGCCTGGTGACAGCCCCGTGCCATCCATGTCCGTGGTCACCCCAGCACTGGGGTGGAAGTCAGGAGCCTGCAAGGGAGATTACTCCTTCCCATCACACTTTGCTGTGCATTATGCAAATTCAGCAGAACAATTTTTGGCCATAATGGTTTTTCCATTCAGTGAGGTATTGATCCAGAGCCACTGGCTCTGCCATGCATTAGCTGACTCCCTGCCTTTCGCAGACGATGGATGTGGCGTTAGGGCATGGGGTGGCTTTGGCACTGGCCTGTTGGAGTCTGGGGCCCAGCACAGGACTCTCCTGGACTGTCATCCAGCTGCCAATGAGACCGAGCCATTGTCTTCCCAGATCAGGCAACAGGTCCCTGCCTGCCTTCCAGAGGGTCTGTGCTCAAATTCAATAATCTTTGAAAACACCAGTGAGGTGCTAAGGGATAACAGTTTGCTTGTTTCTCTCTTCTACAAAATCTACTCTCTTAGAAATGTGGATGTGATTAATTATAGGCATTAGGAATCTTACATTGTCTATAATGTGAAATATCATTGCTCACTCTGAGTGATGCATGTTTCACCAAGAAACTGTAAATCTGTTAAAAAATTATTACCCTGTGTTTTTACTTTGGGCATAAATCATCCCAGAGTGCTCTCTGGGAAGTCATGAGAATGACACATCCGTGACACTTTTGATAGGGCATTTCTTTGTGCTTTGCAGAAGGCATTTACGTTTACTGTAGGACTAATAAAAGCTTATGTTATCTTCAATTATTCATTTTTATAAGCACTTGTTCTCCTGACTTGAGCAGTCAAAACCACACTGTCACTGGTTTTAGCAGTAAATTGTGGGGGTTTTTCTGCAATCAGATGACTTTGCTTCCACTCTGCCTCTGTTCCACATGAAAAACAATGGTGGTTCACTCAGCCATCACAACATTTTATAGATTTCTGGCTTTGGAAATCACCTTTCTTGGGAAAAGCATTCTGGCAGCTCGGGTGGCAGCCGGCTGACCCAGCAGCCCTTGTGGCCACTGCACCTTGCCTTGTGGCTGCCAGGAGTGTACGTGCTAGCTGGACAAGCAGATCTGGCAGCTGGGAGCAGACAGGGCCTCAACTCCCTGTCGCAGCACATATGAGGAACTGGAGGAAGTGTGCAAGACTGATAGGACACATTCAGGCTGGCTGTGGTAGTTGTGGTCAGCAGCCTAGTGAGAGCTTGCTCCTTCATGCTTGCAGCTTGGCCTGGGCAGAGCTATGACCTGCTGTTTTAAAAATCCTTTACAAATGCACACACAAAACTTGTGCTGGTTTGTGCCAGTGCCCCTGATCTGGAGCTCAGTTGTGGCGGGATGCCAGGGACCCTTTGCTCTGGGCACACAGCAAGATGTGTGTCTTGGTTTGAAAGACAGGTATTCGCTAAGGAGGGCAGGAGCCTCCCTTGGAATAGAAGATGTAACTCTCTTTCCTCTAAATTGTTATAATTTTGAAATTAAGGGGCTTTCAGGCAAAGATATGAGGAGTAGGAATAACAGTTCTTTACTAATAGATATATATAACAAGGCAAACAAACAGCAGTAACTGTGGCAGTGATACCAAACCGAGCAGACCCAGAGCAGCCTCTCCCGGTGAGCAG
>VZRF01014583.1:1605084-1696277 GCA_013396875.1 Vireo altiloquus
TAAGTGCCCAGCAATTTGTTCCTTAGCAACAAGACATGGGGAAAAAATTCCCTTAGGGAAAAAGGAAGAACGGGGGAACTTCTAAAACCTCGACAATGTGACACCCTTAGTGCTGTTCATCTGGGCTTGAGACAGCTTCCATGCTCACGTGGCAGTCCTGGGGGACTGGGTCCCTGGACACTGAATCCCTAGGCAAACCAGATGTCCTGAACCCTCCTGCTATTGCACACAGCCTTCTGCTTCTGCCGTGCCCTGGCTGTCCCCCCTGGCAGGATGGGTACCCTGTCTGTGAGCCTCAGGGTGCCCTGGTGTGCTGGGCTCAGATCCAGCCACCTTGGCAGCATTGGAGTCTCCGCCTGCAAAAGCTGTAGAGCTAGACAGGCAGGTGGGAGTGAAAGTACTTCTATATGAAACACATTTTCTGGTGCTCCTTTATAGGTTTTTTATGTGATTCGTATGTCCCTGCCTGGCCCATCGCCCACAGCCAGGCGCTCCCCTTCCTCCTGCTCCTCACTGCAGTGTTTTCTGTGGATTGGGTTCAGCTGGATAGTTTCATCTCCTTTTGTATTTATAATCCCTACGAGGGTGGTGTCGTTAACAAAGACTATTCCTTCTCATTGCTTTGGCAAAGCAAGCAGCAGCTCCCTGCTGTGTCTCTGCTCAGATGACACAGAGGTTCTCTGAATAGCAAAGAGAGAAAACAAAAAAGAAACAGCTTAGATGCTTTCTTTTTCCAGGCAGCTACACATACCCACCTCATGATACACATATCCACCTCATGGAAAATTCCCCCAGTACTTTAGATTTTCCTTTTCATGTGCCTGCATCCACAAGGCTCTGCCTGTGAAGCACGCTGCTGGCTCATAGATGGAGATGGGGACATCAGAGAGAGTCTGACAGGAGAAGAGAAGTAAGAAAGGGGCTTTTTTTCCCCATAGCCAAAGAGGAAAGACTAAGGAAATTCAGAGAATCCAAATGAGATATGAGATATAGGTATTCTTCATGAGAAACACCCCAGGGCCTGCAATCTGGGACTGCAGCGTGCAAGTGGTTCAGCTAAAAAGTAATTTAATTCCTATCATCGCACAAGCCATTCCTGTGCTTGGTCAAGGCTGCAGGCTGGAGGCAGAAGTGGCATTGCCTCATTTTCCCACAGCAGGGCAGGGCACTGGTGCCTGCTGACCCCAGGCCCTTTTCATCCCGCTGGCGCTCTCGGCAGGGAAACCCTTGGGCAAATTTTCCATCGGTGTCTTTGGAGGGGACTGCTGGTGGGCACTGAGACCTCACCTGCCCCTTGCGGCTGTGCAGCCCTGATCTGCCTTCCAAAAGTGCAGGTGTCACTCGTCCCAGTGGGCACCAGCACTGGTAGACTGTGCCAGCGCCATCGCTGTCCCCTCTGGGTTTCTGGGCCCACGAGGGGCAAAATCCAGCTCCTGAACCCCACTGCTTGTTTGTTTGTTGTCTCTTGGCTTGCTGTCTGTAAATATTTGTATCGAGCTGAACCAGAAATAATTGCTCACAGCTCTGCCGTGAGGGTTTGTGATGAGCCTGCTAGTGCCAGCGTGTGCGTGCCGGAGATAATCTGGGTGCTTTTGTGCTCAGTGGCTCTGGCATCTCTCACTGTATCGCTTCTGTTTCTGGGCTTTGTTTGTCTCCCACTCTTCCCTCAGTGCATGGTGCCTTTTCTGGTACCTCTGAAAATAATTGACTTCACATCTTGGTCATTCTTTTGTATTTGTTTCTGGGAAGTAGGAAAGCAGCATCTCTGCATGTGTTCCCTGGTGACTGCTGCTCACACAGTGTGTGTCTTCATGGTTCAAGTAAAAATATTATGATGTTTCCCAAGCACACCCTGCTACCACCCTGGCAAAGCATTTGCTACCTTGATAGGATTTTCCAGTTTGTGAGTGCAAGGTAGTATACCAGCCCTTCCCTCTGGGACAGCATGTTTTGGCTGCACAGCAATGACTCTCAAATGCAGAGTGTTTCTTGTGCTCTGGAATATAAATAAAATGTAGTCCCAAGGATATTGCTAAAGCATTTCTCCAAGACTGAGATTACCTGGGTTTTGAAGCGGAATAAATACAATTAAATTAACCAAAAAGTTCTCTTCTTCTCCCAACAGACTTCTACCATCTCACTTGCGACACAGGGCTCTCCTTGGCCATATGGGTCCAAATCTTTGGCTCTCCTGCTTCCCAGAGCAGCTTTTTCACCTGCAGGAAGGTTTCATACATGCTTATCAAAGAGGAGTATTGGCCAGGTTGCATTGCCCAAAAGAAATATTCTTCTGTCCCTGACCTGATAAGTTTATCCAGCTTCTCTCCATTAGTTTACTACTCTTTTTTTCTGACACTGTTCAGCCAGTGTTTGCTTTTTCCTTACCTTCTGCACATTCAGTTTATTATTTGCAGCCAGTCCTGAGCATGACATGAACCTGGCAGCACTGGAATCGTATTTTCCACTGCTAGTGTCAGAAGGCAGCATAAATGAACCCATATGGCTAATGACAGGGCTATCCTTGAGACCTTAGGCATGATGAGATTTCCTACAGGCGGATAAGGAAGCACTGATGACAAGAGGTAGGAAAGGAGCGTGGGTGGGAACCTGGCTCAGCTGCAGCTCCTCTCCACCAGTGTATGCTGAGGCTGCTGCATGGTGGCCCAGCCTCAGGTACAGAAATGCTGCTGCTGTTCCCCTCTGGAGGCAGACAGTGAAACTTGGTGGTTCAGCGCCCATCACATCCCTGGTGAGTCAGTGGCAGTGCGGAAACCTTCGGTGTGGTTTGCTCTCAGTATTGCTCAGCTCCATCCTCTCTGTCTGGGCTGTCAGTTCCTCTGCAGCCTCTCTTGCTCCTGAATTGGTAACATGCTTCCCCCAGAGTCTCCCCTCCACTTTATGCAGGGAAGCCAGAGAGTGAGCAGCTGCAGCAGAGACTGGGGATGTTGCATTTCATGGCAAAACTTTCTTTTCCCAGTGAGTCTGGTTTTGAAGGTGAGGCCTGTGACAGACTCCCTGCAACGGATGGGCCTTTACCCACAGTCATCACTCAGTTACTCTGTTCTCTAAGGTTGTTAAGATGCTGCTGTTGGGTTTTAAAATCAGAAGCAGACTTTCAGAAGGCTTATGAAATTTTGGTTGCGTTTTTCTATTGGTTATCAGCACATCAGTGTATTGCTTATGTTACCTTCTGGTTTATGGTGTCCCTCCTGCCTGTGGAAGGGCTGAGGCACAAAGTGCAGTCCAAATGGCTGTTTCTTAAAGCGGTGCCTTCCTAAGAGCACAGAGAGATCTGAGGGTGGGATGAGGTTGGTTGTTTTTACCCCTGGAGGAAATCAGCTGAAGCCTTCAGTGTGGAAAAGCCTCTGCTGCCTGCCTCACCACCAAATATAGCCTCTTACACAAAGCACAGGGAAATGTCTGCTCTGCATACTTGTTTAGCTCTGAACACAGGCAAGCATTGTCATCCTTTGTTTTTCAGAGAAAAGGAGCCAACTCTGTTGTCTCTCTCACTTTTCTGAGATGATTACTTTAACCATTCCCTTGGGTTATACCTGGCACCTTGCACACGTGGCAGCTCTGCCCACAGGTTGGCCTCTCTTTATTCCCACCATCTCTGTGCTCCTTCTGACCATCTGCTGCCTTTTTGCTTGGTGTGGATTTTGCAGGAAGCATTTCCTCAGGGCTCCTAATTCTTCCCCTTTTACCAGGTCCCTGAGATTTCCATGCTGGTCTGCAGTGATATTGCTCTGCTTTCCCACCCAGCCATGCAGCCCCACTCCTATTTGTGCTGTGCATGCTGCCCTGTTCAAACTGTGGGTTTCTATATTTGAGAAGGTATTTTCTGGCAATCTCTTCTTTTAAATTTCTGAGCCCATTATACCCTGAGTGAAGAATTCCCCTGTCCTCCAGAAGAGAACATATAATTTGGGTGATTTTGTGCTGTGTATGAAGGCTTCTTAACAAGTTTTCTGCTCCTTTTGTTTCTCTTAAATCTAGCATTTTTCAAGAATGCAGTATCTTTAAAATCTTTGTGGTACACTACAATAACCTGCTTACTCTTCACCATTTAACTTTTGAGCAGACCTCCTGCCTCTGATTTAGACATATTAAATAAAAAATGTGGCTTTTATTCATTTCCTCTTCCAGGCTTCCTTTGGCTCCTTGAAAAGCTGAAGATTTTGCTTGAATATTTTTCAACTGCCGCGAGTATTTTGGGGTGGCTGAGGTAGATTAGATTTTATAGCTGCTCTCTTCCACACTCCGTACCTGCTTTTCCCACCTGTTCTGTGTTTAGACCCTCACCTTTTGTTCCCTGCAGCATTGTGATCTCTAGGAAGGACTTTGCAATGTGATTTGGACAAGTCACTAATATAACGTAGGGAAAGATTTGCATGTTTCTCTCAGGTTGCAGCTGCTGAAATAACAACAGCTGCTCTAAACCCAAACCACCTTTCAGCTGGAGCCTTCTGGCATTTGCAATCCCAACCCCTTGCAGATGGGGCTGCAAACCACAGCCTCCTCCTCCAGCTCAGTACATAGGGATCTGTGCTGAGCCTGGCCCTGCCCCTGGGCTCCTGGGACTGGATACTTGTGCGTGAGGGAATGGGGCCAGTGGCTGCAGGTAGCCCTCTGCCAACACATTCAAAGCAGACCTAGGTAAATCTTGACTTCTTCAAGGAAGATGCTGTCCAGACCAACTCCCTCTTTCCAGCCAGACATGTGGAGGGGACTCTGGTGCTCGTCCCTCTGCTGTATGGCGAAGGCTGGTGACCACACATCTTCCCCTTGGGGACCTTTTGGCTTCACCAGCCCTGCAGTAAACCAGGGCCAAATCTGGTGCCAGAGGTCAGCGGGGGGTGCAACCTGCCACTGTGGAAACAGGAAATGGTAAGAGGCTAAACTTTTTTTAGAGCTCAGTTGGCTATTGAGAAAGTGAAGAGTTATTTGTTGTTCTTATCTAACAGTGAGTCTTTGCTTCCTGTGTTATTGTAGGTAACACAGAAGTCGTCTTCCTTTGTGAACCCCATTTAATCAAGATCTTTTCTCAGTTCACAGCTTCCTCTTCACACACCATTATGTAAAAGGTTCTCCGGTCACATCTGATTCTGAAGTTGTGTCTTGAAAAGAAGAGATGCCAGAGATATGGGCCACAGGAGGCCAGGGATAACCCCTGTTTAGAGCTGTGGGGTTGGGGATTTGCAGTTGGTGCCTTGTCTGTGCACAAAGAGACGGAAGGATAAAGCTCCAGAAGAGGCAGAGAGCACAGTGCCTGTGAACAGTCTCATGTGCATTTATGGGTGTGTGGAGGGCTGAGCCTGGACTGGGGCAGCATATGTCAGAGTGCTGGCATCCAGGGAGTGGGTGTCGTGCACCCAGAAGGACACACCACTCCTGCAGTGGGTCTGCTGCCTTTGCAGGTGGAAGGACACCCTGAAGGATACCCGTGGGGACTGAAGTAACCAGGCTTGGAATGAGCTTTTATTTCATTAAGTGTTAAGAAAAATGTATTCGGTCATCTTCTCTGGCATGGGGAAATTCTAAGTAAATAGATTTGCTGACCCTTAGAATTCTTAGAAAATGTGATGAAGGGTGCAGGAGTGGGGAGGGCTGTGTTCCCTGTGTTATGAGCTGGGCAGGCTGCAAGGGCAGATGTTCTGCCCCCTCCTTTAATTCGAAAGTTAATCACAGCACTACCTTTGGAGGGAAAGCCTTGTCCCTGGGGACCCTGTGCTCGTGCAGACATCCTGGGAGTGTGGGTGAGGAGCCTCTGTTCACTGAGCACTGCATGTTTTGACATGTCCTGCAGCACATGGATCCACATTACTACTCTTCTCCCTCCACCTTTTGGACTCCCTGGTGGGAGATAAATCATCCTTGGAATGGCAGCCCCCAAATCTGGGTGAACCGCTGAGCAGGTCTTAAAGGCACCATAGCCATGGGGGTGATTGCTGACAGAATCCATGCCATCCCTTCCCTTGCCTCGGGACTGTCCCCACACCCTGGGGAAGGGTCTGCTGCCTTTGCTGCCATCTCGTCCTCACAAGCAGGAGGAGAGGACTTGGCCTGAAGCTTGTGTACCTCTGCATCAGCTGTACAGCTGTGGAAACAAAGGAGAGCAGGAGCTCAGAGGATGCCAAGCTTCTGAGCTGGCCATGAAGTGCTCACGCCTGTGCCTGGAGTCACTGCCTCCCACTGGAGAGGGGTTTGGCCTGGTCATTGACAGAAATTGTGTCAGTGATTCTGCCCATGCCTAGGTGGAAATGGAACTTCCTAAGGTTGAGATAGGCTAAGAGAAAGCAGTGAAGCCAGTCTGGCAGGGAAAGCGTGGGCAAGAGGCTGCATGGGGCAGGGGAGGCATTGCTGAGGAGCCTGCAGCTCCAGAAATGCT
Source organism: Vireo altiloquus (assembly GCA_013396875.1). NCBI lineage: Eukaryota > Metazoa > Chordata > Aves > Passeriformes > Vireonidae > Vireo > Vireo altiloquus. The sequence goes on from VZRF01014583.1 coordinate 1,611,476, forward strand.
TCAGAAAGTCACGATCGCAGCCAGGCAGGCATGGTAAAAATAACATGTGTAAAGGTTATGTGGCATGGAGACAGGATCAAGTCAGAAGGAGTTCAGAATCTAATGGCGAGCAAGTAAAAGAAGAGCCCAAGTGTTGGAGATAAGAGAAAGGCACCTTGCAAGACAGTGTGGGTATGGGGGCTGGAGTGTTCCTCGTTAGAAGAAGTGGGAAATACGGGAAACGAAAGAGAAGGCTGCTGTAATACCTATAGGAACAAAGTGTTAAACACATGAAAGACAGAATTTTTGTGGCATTAAAAATAAAATGTATCGAGATAGCACGAGTTGAGCAGGCAGTGCTTAAAACTTGTGAAAGAAAATAGTTATAGCAACTGTGAAGAAATATGATCCTACACACCCAAATTATGGTAGAGGAGTAGGGCTATTGTTGGCACTATAAAAATTCAAGGTGACAGTAACTGGGGTCAGTCTTGCAGAAAGCAGTGGGTGAGATGGAGACTGTTTTAAGAACAGGCTGAAGTTCCTCTGATACACCATTTGTGCTTCAGCACCTCGAAAGGGAAGCAGGGTAGGAAGCGAGCGGGGAATGGAAAATGTTTGCCATTTTCCTCAACTTCAGAAAGTTCCCTCTTAGTTTTGCAAGGAGGGAAACCAGTGAAATTACGGTGAAAGCAGTAGCAATCACCCAGACGTGTGCAGGGTGGGAGGTTTCTGTATTTCTCGTCAAGGTGGGAAGGAGGCGACAGTTTTAAATCAATGCCAAGAGGAGACTGTTTTTGTTTGATTTTCCACGCTGCATTTAAACCTCCTGCATCAGGTGGTCACTCCTCTATCTGAAGAGGTGCATCCATTCTGTGTGAAAGCTGCTGAGGGGGACACAGGGTACATCCTCGCCCTGCCACAGGTCCAACAGAGCTGAGCTGGCAGCTGCAAGTGAGGGGATAAAGAGCAAAGGGTTGGTGCTTCAAAGCCAGGTGTGCAGCTGCTTTGCAGGCACAGCCAGCTGCAGGCAGGTCGCTGTGCTGTACAGCAGGGCAGGTGGGTGTCACCCAGGCTGTGCCTTCAACACAACCCTCCGTGCCAAAGGATGGTCGAGGCTCTGGGCTGGAGACCTCTTTGTATCAGGGACTTTGAACAGGTACCCACACAGCCATGAGTGAGGCAGGAAGGTTGTACCTGAGTTCCTTGGGTACTCTGCACAAAAGCAGCCTGTTGGTGTTAAGGGCCACCAGCTAAGGTGGTTCTGTGTGGATGCTTGGGAGGCAAATGCTTTGCTTGTGACCGTTTTTTTGCAGTTAAATATACCAGTCAGTATAAATCACTGTCTGCAATTCCTGTACATATGTTATCAACTGGTGACATCTTTATGAGCCCTGACTCCTTATTTATCTGGAATCTCAAGGTCAGAGAAGAATCCTGTATGTGTTTTCCTTCAGCAGTATAAACATCACTTCTCTTTTGCCTCAGCTTCATGCTTTCCAGTGGGCTGTGGGTCCCCAGGGTAATTCTGGTGCTTTTAGGGATACTGTGCTTTACCATAGGTGCTTTACCATTCTGGTGCTAGTGGGCAGCCGGCACAGCAGGGTTTGCCATCAGCAGCGTTCCACAGCACTCCCTGGCAGCCAGAGCCCTCCTCTGACGCTTGAATCCTGTACCAGCATGGGGAGCAGTCCCTCCTGGTGCCAGGAAGCACAAAGGATGTGGGAGGGCCAAGGCACAGGTAGCCTGCCCATCAGAGCCTGCACTTTGCAGGGCAGTGGGAAGAGGGAAGTTTTTTTTGGATCGTGGCCCACAGGTGTAACCAGTATAACCTAGAGTTCAAATATTTTATTTCAGTTACTTTGACAAGTTGTGCTGCTGAAGCTTCAAAAGGAAATGCTCGGTCTGTCCTGCACCATGTGCACAGCATTGGTGGAGTCACACTTCTGACAGTGGGGCTAAAAATCCATCTGGTTGTGCTGCCTTTTTTTTTTTTTTCTTTTTTTTTTTTTTTTTTTTGCAACTTCTCTTTCCTAATTTTTTACTGAGAAACCAATAGTCCCCTAGTAACTACAGCTGCTGAGTGAGTCCACCAGAAGCATGGGGAAGGACAGCAGTTTCTCTAAAACAGCATACATGCTGTGAATTTTAAACAGAGAAAACTTTAATTATCTTTGTCATACAAGTGGCGGTGCTGGGGAATTTTCTGGGAGCAGTGGGCAGGAGGGGCAGTCGTGGCAGCAGAGAGGAGCCTGTTGTTGCTGGTGTAGGAGAACAGCAGGGCTGAGCTGCTCCTGGTCCAGGGCAGTGCAATACCCGAACTGGCTGGTGATGCTGCAGCATCGAAATACTATTGAGACAAACATTAGATTCCATCTGCTCCTGGGAAGAGGCTGGAAAGGAGCAGCCGTTGGCTCGGGGGATGCTGCTGCCTTGTGTAAATCCTCTGCTGTTTCTCTTTCATTCCTAATTGGCACCATGCAGGCAGTGGGCACCGCAGGGGAGGTGGCTGTTGTTGGGCTTAGGTCTCATTCTTGTGACAGGAGGCAAGCAGGACTGCGGCCACATGGAGTGGTCTGACACACAGGAGTCGTGGCGGCCAGCCACTGGAGCAGTGACAGACTTTTCCTCTGAGAGTATTTTGGAAATCATCACCAAAAAATGTGCATCTTGATGTTAAATTATAGTAATGGACTGACAAGCTTTCATGACAACAAACCTCCATGCTATGCTTCTAGTTGAAGAAATTCTAGATATTTTATTAGATCATGAAGCTCTGGGGCTCAGGGTGAGCATGGTCCCAGTCCCCAGTTTGTCTTATCAGGGCTCATTTGGAGTAAATTTTGCTATGATGCTACAAATGCAACCAAGTATCACAAGCACTGTCATTCCTGGAAAGTGCCTTTTCAGGCACTGCTGAAGTAGGTGCTGTATGAGCTCTTTTTAAACCTATTTTGGACATAGTTTTAAAAGCCAGCACACCAGATAGCTGCATCCTGTTGGATACCTTGCCTCCCCTATTGTCTTTTATCAAACAAGGATTCAAAGCATAGGCACAGGACATGCTCTAATCAGCATTTACAGCACCCTTACAATAACCTTCTCTTGCACTTCTTCAGGAAACCAATGTCAAGACTGAACACAAAATAACTTTATTTGTTGATCTTAAAATCCCCTGAATAGCAGGCTCCAGAATCAGGAGGAAGTACACTTGAATTTCCAATGAACTGTCACAAAATGAGAAACCAAATACCTCTCACTACGTCAGACAGTTCCCTGGAAATCTTAAAAATGCAGATTCCGCACATTGCTGTGTTAAGCAATATGTTGCCCACAGGAGTGTGGATCAACAGGATAAGGGCTTTAAAATCAGTCCCTGAACTTCCATATTTGTAACTTGAAAATGCAGTTATTTATTTTGCATATCTCAGGATCATTACTTCAGGATCTGAAGGTGTAGAGTGTATTAAGGATGCAGGTACATGTACGATAATAAAACTATACCCAGGAGAACCGAGGGGAAATTGCAAACTTTTAATGTGAGTGACACATGGCAAAAATATCCTGCTGCCTCCCTGCTAGGGGTGGTGGAAAACCATACCCTTCCCAGCACAGCATTGCTCAACATCAGGTAGCTGATTACTTCAGGAAGAAATGTTACACTTCCATCAACTCAAAGCACAGGTCTGGATTTAAAGGAAGGAAAGGATAATGTAGAGTTTGTAGAAGCAGGCAGGAATGGTATCTTTTTGGACATGAGTTGGCTTCTCATGAGTTCACTAAAAAGGAAGGTAAGTAATAATTTCTTAAATTTTACTTAATACATCCTTTAATTTCAACCCTGCTGTAGTGAGTCAGACAACTCCATCAATGAGATGAGAACACCCTGCAGAAGTATGGATGGAGCCTGTGCAAGACCCCTTGTCGCTGTCTCTCTTTGCTGGGGACAGGCAGGAACTGTGAGAGGTGATACCCTGTGCTGAGCACAGCCCAGACTCTGGCCCAACCCAAAGTGCTCCCTGTATGCACTGGGATCACATGGTGGGTACAAAAACACTCCTCGGTCCAGATGACACTGAAAATGGTGGTTTCTGCTGAGGCCACCTTTCTCTGTTCAGTGTGTGCTGAGTTTTGATGCATCTTTAAAGGTTTCTTAGACTTACTGGGTTGTGTTCAGCTCAGATAAGCTCCTAATTCTACAACTCCACACAAACATACACCAGATAGGCTGTGAAACAGGGAGTCTGTACGTGCTGTTTCTTAATTCTGGGCTGGGCTGGAACATCTCTGTAGGACATGCTGCATCTGTCCAGGATTCTGGGGAGTTGGATATCCTGATGAGAACTGCTTTAAAATGTTTTCTTGAATTTATTTTTCCAATTAACTAACCTTTGGCTGCGTGTTTTGGGTGGGTTTTTTTTTCCCAAACAAATGTAAGAAAAATATTTTATTAAATTCCATCAATAAAAGCACTTTGAATTGAGTGGTTTTCATGTTGGAGTTTTTGGTTTTCATTAAGACGTTCTGTTACCGCCAATGGCAGGTGCTGACCAGAGTGGCTGAAGTGTTTTTTCAGGGTCTGACTCTGGACTGCCTTATAATGAAATGGTTTATTGTTCACAGTCTACTATAGACTGACAATCAAAGAGGGTAACTCAGCCAGCCCCAGATTAAGCTCATGGGATTTTTGAGCCATGTGGATTGTTTGCATTTCACAGGGGACAAAATTATAATACTCCTGTAAAAGCAACTTGTGGTTTAGAATATTCCTCTGGACAGCAAGGGAAAAGACCCTGCACAACTTCAGGGCACTGTGACCATGTCAGATGTGCTTTTATCTTTGACCAGTGATGGTTTACAGTAGAGAGAGTAGAGGAGAAGGGTTTGGTGTGTTACTATTTCAGGACTGTGCAGTTCACCTTCATGGGGAATGCTATTGCCTCCCCAGTCATTCCTTCCCCCACCCCTACCTCCCCCAAAAATATTAAAATAAAAGTGCCAAAACACAAACCCAAACACTTCAGAGACCCCAGAGGGCAAGGGACCAGAGCCTGTGAAAGCTCTTCTCTTAAGTGCAAACTCAGGCAGATTTGGGGTGGCTTTGCAGAGAAACAAACTGCTGCTCTCAGAGGTGGGCCAGGGGGATAATCCAAAGTTATCTAGAGTCTGGATTACCACTAAGTAAGCAAAGTTTTGGGACTGTCTCCAAGAAAGTCTGACTGGGGACATCTGATGGTCATGTCTTGGCTGTGACAGCTGCACTCTGCATCTCTAGAAGGAAGGGCAGCTCTTCTGCAGGCAGGAAATCTTTCAGGGGTGGGCAGTGGCCTCTGCTGACCCTCAGGAATGAACACTGACCATGGAGTGGCTTCAGTCAAGTGCACTCTTCCTGCCAGCCTGAAGAAACAAGCGCCCAGGAGAAAGAAATGAGACTCTGCATGAGGGCTCCTCTTGCCCAAGAGCCTGGGCTGAGGAACTCTGTTCTTGTCCAAGGAAGTTTCTCTTGCTCATCTCTTGACCTCCCAGACTGCTGGCTGTGCTCCAAGGAAGACACCCTCCTCCTCCGTCAGAGCAGTGATGGAGTTGCAGCAGCCTTACCTCCAGGAAATGAGTAAGTGAAAAATTACCAGTACTCCCCATCCCTTTCTGCTTGTAACAGCTTCGCCTGGGAAATCCCAGTAGCGTCCTGCTGCTGCCTTAGTAGGCTATGGCTCAGAGGGTGGGTGACCCTGGACTTTCTTCCATAATTAGGACATTACCTTCGATATTCATTTTAAAGATGTTTCAGTTACATTCTGAACTTAACCAGTCTACAAATTGGTCTTTGGAGGACAGCAGGTTCTGTGGCAATAGCAAGGGCCTCAAGTTCTCCCTGCTGATGTTGTGTAACCTCCACAATCTGCAGAAAAGGATTTCCTTCTTTCCTTTGTAGAAATGTTAACATGCCCCTTTTTTTTCTTTTTCTATGGTGATCAAGATAATGTGCAGGGATGAGGGGAAAAACGTCACTCCTAATCTGATTCTGCTAAGCTTAAAAGTATATGAGTTCTTCTCCTACCTAAATAACTCTCAATGCCATTTTCTTCCCCACTTTATACTCTCAAAGAGCTGAAGACATCAGCAATGTACATAATAATGGATGTTGGTTGCAGGCATCATTCTAGGTCTTCATTGTTTGGACTTGAGTCTTCTCTACCGTGTGAAGAAAACAAAGAAAATTCTACCTGCAGTTTATTTTCAGCTTGGCTGGAACATAACAGGAAAAGGAGTGATGTGATTTTCTCATTGGCATGTTACTGTGCATCATGATCTGGCTTCAGAGCAACCTCCTCCAGTGCCAGCGTGGGAGGAGGCGGGAGGTGAGTGGAGCTGAGTTACCTGTGTCTGAGCATATGCTGTTCTGCCCCACTGCTGTAAAATAATAACCACAGCCCTGGGAGGGTATAAAACAGTGTACTGGGGTTGTGCTGTGCCCTGAGCATGGCCTGGGGCCCTGGAGACAGAGGAGCAATGTGATCAGTCCCCATGACCAAAAACTACATCTGGGAAAGCCCCAGCTGCCGTGACCTGCCACACTGGGTTTCACTCATTCTGCTGGGTAGGGGCCAAATTGTGCAAAGAGTCCAACACCCTGCCAGGCCCCGGATCATGCAAAGAATTCAGGCCCCTGCCAGGGCCTGGTAAATGCAGTGCCTGGGCAAAGCAAAGAGTGACCTGTGTTTAAGGTGTGCTGTGTACTCAACCTCACACCTTTCCCTCCTGCCCTGACCCTGCTGCTGTGCACAGAGGCAAACCTGGGCTGCTCTGACAGGGAGCTGAGCACAGAGGCATCCCTGGTGAGCCACATCCCAGCTCGGGGTCTGGCCCCTTCTCCCTCCTCTGACAGATGAAGGGAGGATGAGCTACTGTGCCATCCTAAACTCTGTGCTTGTGCTGGTAGAATTGGAGAAGAAACCGTGGCCCACAGGTTGCTGGGATTTGTACTGACCCATTCATTTGCAAGCAGAATCCTAGCTCAGAGCGAGATTTTGCTTTCTTCCATAGGAGGCAACTCAGTGACACAGAATTTTCCAGCCAAAAGGATGGAATCTGCCTGTTTTAGCTTGGGCTGTGTGTAGACTTGCATTTGTAATGTCTGCAACTGTGATCTGAGACAATTGAACCTGCCTAATTGTTGATGTGTGTATATGCTGCGTGTGTGCCAGCATGGATTATACTTCCTCCCTTCTCCTTGCTCCTGCTGCCTGGGGCGTGCTGCTTCTGCCACAGTTAAATGTGTCATATTTTTATTGAATAGCAACGTCCCAACCAAAGAGATAAATACAACACAGGCATAATGAATCATGGGCTCTGGTGGACTTGCTCAGCCCCAGGAGACTGGAGCAGGCCAAGGGATGAAACACCATGGTCTAACTCTTGTTTTCTAACTTCACTTTTGCCAGGAAAGTGCACCCATGGGAATTCAGAAAACAATACTCATTCTGCCTGTGCAAGAATCCAAGGATCCTAAACAGGCCAGGAATAAAATCACGTGAAGACGGGTAAGTGGCACCGTGCTCCTCTCTGCTCAACATCCCTCTTTGAGGAGGGGTCTGGCTGCTGCTGCTGCCTGAGGAGCCTGGCCAGGGGCTGCAGGGCACTGGTCTGACCAAAAATTCCTTGGTCAGTGCAGAGCACAGCAAGCTGAACATGAGCCTCTAACAACACTCCCACTGTGAGAAGAATAAATGAAATGAAGGATACAGACAGAAGTGCACTTGTACACACCATGCAACCCTTTCCCTCTGCTCAGGGCAGAGCAGGCTTCCGGATAGATATCAAAAGATAAAGCCTGATGGGGGAAGATCCAGAGATGGGCAGCCGGGAAGACTGGAGGAAACGGTTATGGAAACATAACCTGTGAGGGCAGGCAGAGTGAACTGGCATTGGTTAATCCAGAAGAAGGAGGACTAGGGAGACCAGTTAAGCCTTTAAGTGTATAAAAGACTACCACAGAGTAAGGCAGTAAATCGGTCTCCCACTGGGGATAGGGGAAAATTACAATAATATTTTTGAAAAGACATTGAGAGAAACTTTCCAACTGCAGGATAAATAAGGACTGAAAAAGATACAGGTTGGCATATCTCCACCAGCAGATGTTTTGAAGACAAGGTTAGACAAACCTCTGTCAAGAATTCAGGTTTTGGCAGCAAGGAAGGACAATGTGTGGTGTTAAGATTAATTTCAGTATTTTTTGTTAGCTGCTTTCATTGTGCTGAAGCCAGAAGCTTCTGGAGTAAATTTCTGCCATTGCACAGGATGAAGGTATTCATGAACATCCCAAGCATGGTAGGATGTCCCTGCAAACACTCTACCCAGCATGTGTTTTCCCTGCAGTTCAAGGGCAGTCAGGTCAGGCAGCTGAGGAGGTGGCAACTTTTTATCATAAAGCTATTAGAGCTTTAAGCAAAGAGAGAAAGAATTGAAGATGTGACAAAATATTTTTTCACGTAAAAGCCACTCAAACCCACCTCTATGGGCCTCTTGGTAAAGGAAGGAGTCTTTGAGGAAGATTCCATTTAAAAGCCCCATAAAAGCATTATCTATTGTTCTCGAACTTCTAATATTAGCAGGCACAGAGCATAAATATTAATCACTTCATTGAGCAGCTGAGTGCTGGTCTGTGATGTTTCTAGCGCTGCACAGGTAAGTGTACCCCTTCCCCACTGATTCAGTCATGAGTAGAAGTCACACACATATAGCCCAGAAAATCAGTAGTGCTTGGGACAGGCAACAGCTGCCAATTCCAGGGGTGGTACAGGCATCCCTGAACTGGCCTGGGATGTGGCTGGGACAGGAAAGAGCATGCTTGGACAAGAGCCACCTTTCTATGCTGTCCTTCTGATTCTGCTCACCTCATTAGTGTGACAAATTGAGAGGGGTGACTATGATTCCCAACACTTTTCCCTGAACTGCTTGTTCTGCAGCATAGGAAAAAATTACTTGGACGAAGATGCTGATGCCAGCTTTGTTCTCCAGAAAGAAGCTCTGCTGGAAGGTAGGAGTCATGAGCCTGAAAAAGCCAGCATAGCTCAGCACAGCCCTCTGGAATTTGGATGCTCTCCCTCACTCTCCCTGTGGTCTCCAGTGCTGCTTGCCCGGGGGCATGGCAAGGTGAGTGGGTGAGGTTCACCCCCCAGAGGCTCCTGGGCTCCAGCATACTGCTTCCAGTTATCTGCAGATTTTGTAAGAGTTTCCAAAGGTAGGGGAAGGGTTTTCTCCACCATGGGTGGTCCCTGTTCAGGTACCCTCCCAGTCTGAAACCTCATTACAGCAAGAAGGAAGGGATGAGCAGTGAGTATGTGTGTGTGTGTGTGTGTGTGTGTGTGTGTTGGGGGAGTGTTACAGTGGTTTGGGGATTTCTGTACTATCCACGCAGGTGAAATTGTTAAATTATGCTCCTTTCTGCAAGCAGCACAGCACAAGGGGAATCTGAGATTGAGCCAAGGACCAGTGAGAAGGGGACTTCTGCAAGAGGGGAGTGGGTAGAGGGAAGAGGAAGAAAGCAAGCGCGTGTGTTCCTGACCTGGAGCCCTGAAGGGGAGGGCAGGAGGCTTTTGTGCAGCTCCTTGCACTGACAGCAGGTCTGACCTGCTGTCACAGACCGTGACTGCCACACGGTCTAAGTGCGAAAGAACTGAGAAGATGCTCAGTGAAGGACCTTAGCCCAGGCTAAGACTTTTCTGAGCAAATACCCACATAAGCATACCCAAATTAGTGGTAACTGTGGTTTGGCCAGCTGCCCATCTCACTTATGTCCCTACTCAAAAGAGCCACAAGAACTCATCTGCCTTCGGATTCAGCACATATGTAAGGCTTAACCAGCTTTTAAAGGCCAGGAAGTGCCCTAGACCCCTTTGCCTGTCCAGGAAAGTGTCTGTCTGCTGTGAACCCCCAGTTCCAGTGCTCATGCTCCAAGAGCAGCCCTCTCAGCCAAGGGTTCTGAAAGGCACAGGGTGTGTAAACCCACCCAGAACCCGAGTCCAGCACCTTGTCCGGGCAAGCAGGCTCTGCCTCCTTGATTCTCCTGGGCAGTGCATCAAACTGCTTGCAGAGAACATCCCATCCAGCCCCTCTGCAGCTGGGGAGAGGTACCAGGAGACAGTGCACTGCACATGAAAGCCACAGTTCTCCCCTGTCAGCTCTCCCCGCATCACCTGGCTCAGGCTGGTACCAGCCATAACGGGAGTACTTGGGGAATGCATGGGCTTGCAACGTGAACCTGAATGCTGCAACAGCACTGTGGGCTATTTATTTTCTGAGGGTTTATTTTGTAATACTTTATGTATCCCTGCAGATGTTTCACGTTCTCTGATGCTGGAAAGCCCTTGTGAAGACCTTGCTCTGTCCAGTGGGAGCAGAGAGGTACATTGTGTGAGGGAACATCATCTGCAGCCAAGGTGGGAGTAATGCATAGTGAGATGCTGATTTTGGACACAAACTGTAGGATATAACCTCACACCAGATGCTGACTCCTTTCAAGTTGGAAAAACATGGATGAACCCCAGAAACAGTTTGCTTCCAGTTAAGCACTGGAAGCACAGCAGCCAGGATAGGTACATTGGTACTGTGTTCTGCAGCCCCAAGGGGGACCGGTGCTGATTTAAGCAGGACCTTTGTTTTGGCTCGCATGGCAAGGACTCAGAGTTTGAGCTTTTATGACCACAATAACCAGGTTACCTTGCCTGGAGCCTGATTAGTACACAGCTTGGCCAAATGTATTGCATGCGCTGATCCCTGCTCATGCTTTTGTTTGACAGAGAAGAGGCCAAAAGTAGTTAAAGGCTGCAGCCAGTTGCAGCCGGACAGTAGCCATGTCCCCATTTTCCACGCTGTGGGCATCCCTGGGGGTGCAGGGTGGGCCCTGAGGGAGCCATAGCCCGAAGGGCTCTCCCTGGGCAGCACTGAAACAGGTGCTGAGGGAAGCTGCCGGCGGCTCGCTAATGAAGTATTGATGTATTGCAGTGTATATTCGAAATGAGCCCATAATGATGGAGCTGGATGGCAGCTCTGCCAGCGTGAGGCTCTGCCCGCGTCCGTAACGGGGTACGATCGCTTTTTGTACCTTTCCACACAGAGCTCCCCGAGGCGGGCGGGCAGGGCGGGCGCTGGGGCTCCCACCGAGAGTGCTGCAAGGTGTGGGGCGCTTTGTCCCAGCCGTGTGCGGCACCGAGCGAGCCCCCTCGGCTGGCGCTGCGCCCCGCNCGGCGGCAACAAAGGCGGGCGGCGGCTGTGAGTGAGGGGCCGACGGAGGGTCGGCGAGGCGGGGCTGGTGGTGAGTGACTGAGGGCCGGTGATGTGTGAGGGACTGAGGGGCAGCGGGGCCGGCGGTGAGCGAGGACTGAGGGGGGCAGCGGGGCCGGGCTGGCCGTGAATCAGCGACCGAGGGTCGGCGGTGAGCCAGGGCTGAGGGGCAGCGGGGTCGCAGGTGCCGTGGGAGGGCAGGAAGGGCCGCGCCCCGCCCGGCCGGGTCCCGCCGCCCTCCGTGGGCTCGGCTCTGGCGTGAGGCGGCCCCGGGTGCGCGTGGGCTCCCGTGGGCAGCGTGGGGCGGACGAGCGCCAGCTCCGCTGCGGCGTAACTTTTGTTAATTCTTATTATTTATGTTTATAATCCCATCAGTATAAACTTCTAAGAGTGGCAAATGTGTATGGCCGCGGCTGCCCGGGCTGCCTGTCCCCTCTGCACCTACTCCGCTCCCCGCCAGGGCTTTGGCAGCACAAAAGTCGATGGTGGCTGCGGAGCCCGCCCGAACTGAGGGGGGCACCGAGAGAGAGGGGATGGGCGGGGGATGAGGCAGACCCCTGCCCCTGCCCCCCTCCGGTTTGTGCTCGCCCTCGCATGAATTCTGCAGATCCCTCCTGGCCCGGGTCAGCCCGCAGGGACCCGCGACTTATAGCAAGGGATTTACTATGTGAGTAATTTTAGAAGTACCTACATTCGTCTCTAATAGCACACAGCAGGTCAGGCTGCAGAGGGAATAAATAATGTGTAGCATATTTTTTGTGCTTCTGTGTACTAGTCTTTCAGGGCAAATCTCTGTTCCTGTATTTATAAGCCCCCAGTAAATCAGGGCAGTGAACGTGGACCAGGGGGTGAAGGAGTGGGAACTGCTGCCGCTTTATGCGGTTTCCGTATCTGCTTGCTGCAACTGGATCTAATCACTGACAGTGTCAAAACAGAAATATCTGCAAGGGGAAAGGTGCCATGGCATAGCAGCTGGATGTAGCAGGAGATTTTCTTGGCTGTGAGGGAGTGAGAAACCAGAGCTGCCTATTAATGTGTGAGGAATGAGTCTAACTCTCTCTGTGTGACTCCTCTTTTAGTGGTACACTCACAGGACTACACTTGCCTAAAGACTGGTAGCTGGAATAATTTTTCTGAGCTGGGATAACTTTAAATAGATGGGAGTGCTGTGATGCAAGGCTGCATCATCCTCCTGCTCTCAGAGGGGCATCAGTGGAAGGAGACCCCAGCAGAATGGGGTAAGTGTCCATAAGGTGTGTTTCCGAGGGGGAAAGGGACAGCTTTCTGTCCTCAGCTTTTTCTGCAAAAACTGAGTGTTGTACTTACCTTGGTTGTGCATCCTGGAAAGCTGTCCTCATCTCCTGGCATCCAGGACAAAATAAGGTAAGAAACAGTCATGCCTTGTGCTTCATCACAGTGCCATGGATCACTGTGCCAGGGAAGGCTGAGGTGGAGCTTTAAATACCTGAGGAGCTCATATAGATATAAGTGATGCTAAATCTTCCTCAAGAGGAAGAATATTACCAGGAAAAATCTTCCCCAAAAGGCCCCTGGGACAGAGGCCAAGAGTGTCTAATGAGGCAGACTTTTCCTGTTAGCTGCAGTTCTTGATGTGGGAGGGTGAGGGCTTGGGGGCTTGGAGTGAGCCAGTGTGGGAATCTCAGAGGGCAGGGAGCCCATCTCCAGGTCTGCTCTGGGCAGCTGTTTGCTTCACCTGGGCATAAGCCACTGCTCTGGAGGTGATGTAGCTGCTGAGTCCAGACAAATAACCTGTTTTCTTCTGGTTTAGCAGATAAATTGGTTGGGTGATGGTGCTGCAGGGATGAGCAGCTCTGTGTGCTCTCTTGGTGTTGCGGACAGGACAGCCATGCAAAGCTGCGGCTTGGCTCCAGATAAATCTAAGCACTGCTTTTCTTATTTAATTGTTGCTTCTCTTAGGTAAGCTAAATACAGTGGAAGGAGCTCTGTTTTGTGGGCTTAGTGGGAACATTGTGGGGTCCTCTGCTGAAATGTGTGCCTCTGGTGGTGCGTGACCTGAGAGTGGAGATGGACACATTAGTGAGCTGGCACATTTACCACTGGAGCTGCAGTGCTCAGTTGGGTGTCTATGTGTCTCCTGCTGACAGCAAATGTGAGGCTAGGTTTCAGAAAAGAGGAATATGTGATCATATCAACTTAATTCCTGGGTACAAAAATATTTGTTGATGTGGCTTTGAGCAGGCTGTCTGCTCTGGTGGCTGCTGTTTGTGTGTTCTGTAACTTGGTTAAAAGCAAAGAGTGGAAATGTAGGTGTATCCTTATTCACGAAGACCTAGTTTTCTAGGGACAGAATAGGTGAGTACTTAAACGTTGTTTTGCAGTGACTGCTGGCAGAGTCATCTCCTGCAGGAGCTGGGAATACATGAGAGGAATTAGAGGTGCCAGTGTGAGGTGGGCAGGGGTGGCCTAATGAAGGGCAGAGCCGATGCAGCCGGTAATGTTCTGTATCTTAACTGTCCTTGAGACAGAGGTGCAGGAGAAACTGCTGTAGGAGCAGATTACTGTGTATTCAGAGGCTTATGTCCCTGTGGCGTCTGTCGGAGGACAGGCGGGCGCTGAAGGGCAGCCCTGTGCCGAGGGGGTTTGTCCCCAACACCGCCCACACACGCACCTTAACCACGGCACTTGGGCTGCTCCTGTCCTGCTCCGGGCTGGAGGAATCAGGGGATGGTAGTGAATCAGGTTGTGTTGCCCTTTGCTCTGGGGCTGACCAATGTGGAAGAGATGTTTGAACTCAAGTTCTGCAACTGTCAATGCTTCTCCTCACCCCCCTGCTCTGTTGCATGGGCAGATTTTCGAAAGGGCAGAAATAGTGCTGCAGAATCGTGGTCCTTGTCCCTTTCCACAGGAGAGGTTCAGTGGTGTGCACAGCTGCCCGTGAAAATGTCATTTTCCTGTTCTCTACTCAACATTCATAAAGATCACTGTAAAAGATCTGACAGAATTGTTTTGATGATCTTTTACAAAGTATCCAGACCTTTTCCATAGCCCTCAGATTTTAGAAGAGTGATGTAAATCAAAATTCTGCACAGGATTAGCAATCAGAGAGCATTATGAATCAATCTGATACTTTGTCTTAACCATAGCCCTTCTTAGAATGCTGACCTACATTTTACAGCTTTCACTATAACTGCTTCACCGAGGACAGGCTTTGCTTCTGAGTGTAAGGTGGCCCAGCCGCTGGATGTGTTTGTGTTTGAAGAACATTCCTGGTGGCTTCAGATGTGCTTGAAGTCTGTGCTGCTTGACTGAGTAACTTGTCACTGAAGTGTGAAATACAAGTGGTTTGTTTGAATTTTCCTTTAATTATAATTGTGCTGATGAAAAAACTAGAAGATGAAATTAGATGCTTTCTGTATAAAGTGTTCTTAGATGTTGAGCCAGCAGGGATAGTTGTTATCAGATCCTCTAATCACTTGTGTGATTAAAAACCTTGAGAAAATGTATATGTTTGAGCCACTTGCCTTTAGGTAAAAATGAAGGTTTGTTGCCTTTCTGAATGTGTGCTGCAGCTCAGCCTCTAGTGAGATGTAAACCTGAAGCTTCAGTAAAATCCCTCCTTGTGGGTCACTGATGGCACTGAATGTGAATGCATATCTGCTTGTTCCACTTGCAGACAAGTTTTCGTGCTGATTCCCAAGTGACAAGGTGAATGATGATAAAAAGGAGAGTCCAGAAGGGTGTCTGCAAAGCAGTGACTTGGCTGATTTAAGGCAGCACTTAAGCCTATTTCTAACTGTCATTGTGATTTCAGCTCCGCAGGATAGATTCCTTCGTTTGAAGGACGCTGGGAAGCAGTGAGAAATGTGTGCACTGGTGTGCATGTGCCTCCCAGCATGTACCCGTAGCATGGACCATGGTAAAGGACGTTCCGGGTGGAGTGTGTGTACAGCAGCATGTTCACGTGCACATCTTGGAGATGGAACATAATTTGGTTCTATGGGTGTCCAGGAGCTCTTCTGTGAAACCAGAACAGATGAGGTTTGTCCTGTAGTTTTGTCTCAGCAAGTTCCAAGCAGTACCTTTGTCTAGCTTGGGTTTGCTGGTCCCTCTGCAGCCTTTGGAAGCTGCCTGGGGTGCTTGGCTTGGGGTGTCTCTGAAATTAAGAGCTCTGCCACCAAGTCATCTGATGGTCTTGAATGTTTGCTTGTGGTCTGTTGCTCACAAGTTCCCACAACCGCCGTTCTGAGGTTGGTGTAGAAAGCTGCAACACAGCATCTTGCTGTTTCTTTTTCTATAAATAGCTAAAATAAAGAGGTCTGTTTGGGTCTGTTTGTGCGAGCCTTATTTGAAATGGAAACATTGCACATAATATCCCTCCTTCTAACAACAGAACGCTGAAGTGCAGGGAGGCTTCTGCTTTTCTACCTTGTCTCCTATGCCCCAGACTCCTTTGCCTGGAAATGGTGTGTCTGAACAGGCATAAGAGAGCTCTGTGCCAGACTGTGCTAACGTTTCTCTGTGCTCCTGATGTGTGTTAGCTCTGCGAACAGGCAGCTACTGAAAATGAGCTAAGCAAAGCTGCTCCTGGTACCTCTGTGCTGCTGAGGAAGTGGCAAACCCGAATGCACAGCACAGGATGCCAGTCTGTTTGGCTGTACATCCCACACTGATCCCTGGTCACTGGTGGGTGTTTGTCATAGAGCTTGTGCCTAGGACTCCCAGTGCTGATGGAAACTGGAAACAAGCTAATGCTCCCTTTATAAATATTGCATCCATTCTGCTTACAGTGGCTGCAGCAGTTTGGATTTTCAGCTGTAAAATTTTGCAGAAAAACAAAAGTTGTTGACAGCAGCAAATTAATGTTGATGAATTTTTTAATATGCATTGCTGCTTGCCCTTTGTGTCTTTGTGGTACAGCATTTGCTGATTAGGAAATCAAAGGGGTTCCAATCAACCTGACTGTGTTCATTGGATTTTCTGCAAATATCGTGTGTGTGCCAGCAGAGTCCCAAGTGTGTGG
Organism: Vireo altiloquus; assembly: GCA_013396875.1. Lineage (NCBI taxonomy): Eukaryota > Metazoa > Chordata > Aves > Passeriformes > Vireonidae > Vireo > Vireo altiloquus. Next base: position 1,627,740 of record VZRF01014583.1, read on the forward strand.
GGAGAGTGTGATGACCCTCACTGGGATGGAATGACAATAGAAAATGCCACAGCAGTTGTGCACCAATGACAGCTTTATAAAATGGATCTCCTGGGGACTAAAACACATCTCTGTTCCTGGTTTCCCCTGCTAATCTCAAGGACCTGCTTTTACCTTGAAATAACATTTAATACACAACATCAGAGTAATGACTTGTTTTATTTAATATATAAATCTAAATTTTTTTCTAAGTCAGAATCCTTAGGACAGGCTGCAAGCAAAGCTCTGTTGCCTGCGCTGCTCTCTTCCGTAGGCACAGAGCATCCCAAAAGCAATTAGTTGGTATCTTAAATGAATAAATGAATAAAAAACTTCTCAAAGAAAATGCCTTCATGCTGTGAGTTGCATTGCTTAGCAAGACTGAAAATTTGAGTGTGATCCTTTGTTAACTAAGTTGGATAAATGTTTATTTATTTGGTTGGTTTTAGTGTTTATCTCTTTCCCTCACAGTTTAGTTCTTCCTAAATTCAAGATTTTACTTTGGTCCAGGGATGGATGATCACTGTCTTAGTTATCCCTGTGACCTGACTGTGGTCCTGCTATTCTTTGTGCTTGGAAGAGGTCTTAAGGAAATTAGAAATTTAGGTGTACAAGGCTGTAATTGTTGGGTTAAAATCTCCCTGTGGGTCTTATGAGACCCCACCTGGGGGGCTATGTCCACTGGGTCTCAGGTCCCCAGCACAGGAAGGACATTGGCCCTTGGAGCAAGTCCAGAAGAGGCCACCAGGATTATTAGAGGGATGGAGCACCTCTCCTGTGAGGAAAGGCTGAGAGAATTGGGATCATTCAGCCTGAAAAAGGACCTAATTATGGCCTTCCAGTGCCTGGAGAGAGCCTTCAGGAAAGGTGGAGAGGGACTATTTACAAAAGCCTGGAGGGACAGGATGAGGAGAAATGGCTTCAAACTGACAGAGAGTAAGTTTAGATTGGGTCTTAGGAAAAAATTCTTCCCTGTGAGGGTAGTGAGGCACTGGAACAGATTGCCCAGAGAAGTTGTGGATGCCTCATCCCTGGAAATGTTAAGGCCAGGTTGGATGGGCTTAGAGCAACCTGGTCTAGTGGAAGGTGGCAGGGGGTTGGAACAAGATAAACTTAAAGGTCTCTTCCAATGCAAAACCTTCTATGATTCTATGATACTTTATGTTTTTGGGGTTGCTTACATTTTTATATAAATTTTTATTTATACTTCTCCCCTTCTTATTTCTCCAGCAGAGCTTCAGTGTAACTAATGTCTGGGAGTTGGGCACTTTGTAAGTGAGGTCTGTTAGCAGAAATGTAGCAAAGATGGAAAAGTTGTGTTCTGGCTCCCTGGGCTGGTATTTCCCAGGCAAGTCTGAGGAATACTTTATATGTTTTATGAGAGTCTGGAAGGTGCTGAATGGATTTTGCTCTCATACAGATGATGGTGTCTGTGAATGTGATACTTGTTTCCTATTAACAGCTGTTCTTGCAACCCTGAAATCCACTTTTCACAAATCCTTATGTCCATGACAGTGTTGCTTTCTTGGGAAGATCATAAAAGAGTGACTGGTTGTGTCTTAACAAATTCCTTCAGAGCTTGATAACATATATTTTGTGAAGTCTGTGGCTGCCTAGGGAGCTGCCTTGCACCTTTCTGAACAGAACCCATTGTGGAGGAGAAGTAAGTGATATGTTAGGACTTGCCTCCAACAAATATTGCAGGGGCAGGTTTCAGTTGGATAGGGTTGGCGTTCAGGGTGAAGGAATTGAGAACAGAGAAGAAATAGTCCCAAGGATGTGATTGAGTATTGGAGGCAGGGGGATTCTCAAAGGCAAAAATGGAATTGGTAGAAATAAGTGTTGCTTGTGCCTGTGACATGAAAGGGTATTTTTGGAGATGTGGGAGTCCCCAGCTGGAGAGGAAGGAAGAGCAGTGGCTGGAACGCCTTATGTGATGGGTTAGTCAGACTTTCTCCTAATGGGACAAAGTGAGGGATTGCTGGCATTTTTAGGCTCTTCAAATTCAATTTTACGTGTGTTCAAAGAACAGCTGTGTTGAATCCTGCAGACTGAGCAGCTACCTGCGGATTGAGGAAAAGGCGTTGGGCAGTGGTTCCATGTGCTGTGTGCGTGGACTGCTGCCAGGCTGCAGAGGGGTCTGAACAGTGCAGAGAGATGGGGGAACTGTATGGATGGGATGTAATTTTCTGTAGATTTATCTGCTGATTTTCAGAGCAGTTGTTACTTGTGTCTTCTGTTTAATTCTTTTCTAACATAACGTGGGCGTGGAGTGGCAATTATTTTAGGTTCTGTGGATGTGGCTCGACAATTTCAAATGTGGTTATAAGTGTGTTTTTAAAAATTGAGGTGAGCTCCTTAAAGTCTGCACCTGGGATAACGGTCAAATTAATTTTCAAGTGTGATATAGCTCCCCTCTCCCTTTTCACTCTCAGTTTTGGAAACTTCTTATAACTTTGTAAATCACCTTGCAAAACACCTATCTCTTAGATGAACTACATGTTCTAAGGTTAAGAAGTTTGCCTACTTATTAGGGGAGTACAGTTGGGTAACTATTTTATTAGATATTCATGGATGGATTGTTTAATTAGACAGATGATCATATGCTTGCAGTCTAAGCAGAAAAATTCAGAAAGGCTAATTAAGGAATGGCTAGAAAATTTGATGTCAGAAATGAAGGAAATTTAATCTTACCATAGCTACAGATGTCAGAGTGTACCAAGGTCATTAATGCATATTAACTCATATTTTTTAAATTAATTTCTGGCATTAATTTGGCTTGATTTTTCCCATCTGTCATCACGCAGACAACACTCTGGAAGCCTTATTTGAGGTATTGCAGAAATGCCTTTTTTACTCTCCACCATTCCTTTGCGACCTCCGAGCTGAGATTTTACGCTGGGTGAGGACAGTGAGTCAAACCCTGCAGGTGATGTTTCAAATGCTTAATCGTGCACCTAAACGTTGTCTTACCGCTGCCAGCTCTTCCCATCGGTGAGGCGTTCTCAGGCGTGAAGGTCATGTTGTGCCACATGAGCACCGCAGCCCCTCAGTGGGGTGGCTGCCTCGGGGGCTGCAGGGCAGGAAAGGAGTGGCTCTGTCTCAGCCTCTCCTCGTGGCTCAGCTCTGCACAGCCGAGCCTTAGACCGCCTGTGTGTCAGAGCCTGTCTCAGCAGCGCTCGGCCTGCTCAGCACCTTGGCCGGGAGCTGGTCGGGGGCTGAGCTGATAGAACTGGTCGCTGCTTCCCACATTCTACCCATGTGGATTTCCCCTCGTTGCTGTAATCCCTAATCTGGAAGGAAACAAACGTGGGGTGTGGCTAAACACTACACAGGGCTCCCAGTAAGTGGAGGGAGCAGCTGTGAGCATGTTGCCAGCCCCCCACATTCCCCTGGCTCTGCAGCCCCAGCTTGTGCTTGCTGGTGCTGGAGACTGTGGGATGATGGTGAAGACTTTTGGAGAGCATGGGCCACCATAGCTGCCCTAAGCCCACCTGCCAGGGTTTCAGTAACCACAGGCTGTGCTGGTGGGAAGGGGTTTGTGGCTTGCTGTTTCCATTTTTGTGGCTGTTTTTCTGAAGTGAAAAACTCAGGCTGGATGAGAAGGTGATCATATCCTACTTCTCATCTGAGATTGCCCCACAGCATGCTTTAATGCTGTGTTTTACAACCTTGAAGTTGTTTTAGAGCATTTCCTTTGGCCAAATTCCTGGCTTAGCCATATGCTCTAAGAAACCTCCTCATCCTTCCAGTATTGCTCCTTCTAGCCCCTTTCAGCTCCTGCCAGATTCCTAAGCAGTAATCTCCTAGACAGCTTTGGGTCTCTCTGGTCCTTGAGCATCTTTTAGCCCTCCCACATCCTTGGCTTTCTTTCTCTTAGATTTCATGAAAACAAACTCTTGGGAAAAAAATCCCAGACTAAAACCCAAAATACCACCATGAAAACCCCTACCCACTCTCCAAATGTCCAAATACATTCTGCGTCTTTTCCCTGTAGATGCACTTATTATTTTTCACAAAACTGAATTTAGCTGTTGGTGTTACCAGTAGTTCTAATGAAATTTTTTATAGCCAGTTACCAGGAGACTATTAACTGTGTGTTTGTGTCAAAAAGTAGGTGTAACGGTTCAAAGCAGATAAATTGCAAAAACTACCCCCTTATTAAAAGGCTTGTAGAGAAGCTAATTTGGGGTTGCTCACTGGAGAAAGATTCTTTAGCTCTGGTTTGGGGAGGAGGATCAAGGAAGTTCAGTTCATCTTGAGCAAGATGGGTTTGAAATGGAAATGTTGGTCTTTGCAGTACCTCGCGAAAGCAGTGAGAAACTTCAAAGTTGGTAGGCATGGAAAAAGGATCCTGCTGGGGCATTGCTGGGACAAGACTGTGGCTGGGTGAGAGATTAGATCAGCCATAACTTGCACAGGTCATCTCCCTCCACGGCCATGGCGTAGCTCCTGCTTGAGCTGTGCCTGTGGAGGTTGGCTGTGTCTCTGTTGCTGCATCACATCCTGGTGACGTGTGGGAAACAAAGTCCTGCTTCAATTTGCCTTGCAACAGGTGAGTTTCTCTGCTCATGGGAAGAAAGTGCAATAGCAGGGGATTTCCTCTCCTGAGTATCCTGATAATGTCCTGATAATTGGGTCTGTGTTTCCCAGGCCTGCAGCCAACCTAGCAATCAGTAACTGGATTTTCAGTGCCTGCCCTTGAGGCTGTACCCTGTTCTGGGTAGCAGAGGTTAAGGTCTGGCAGCAGTGATCACATCAATCCCAGATCTCTGGCTAAGGCGCTGGCTGAGTGCCTTTGCTGCTCTCTGTGTCCTTGGTTCCTGAGCCTCTCTTCTGCAGAAGGTATGTTTTTGGGTTTCTTAGTGTTCTGTGGTGCTGCTGAAGGTACAGTATTTGCACAGCCAGTTCCGCTGAGATGATGATCATTCTGCTTAAGCACAAGCTGCCAACTTACAGAATTAATTGCCAGTGGTCTGCAGAAGCCCTTGACTTGTCCTAGAATTTGCTTTAATAAAGGGAAATGGATCTTTAATCAAAGTAGAAGGACTTCTGTACTTGCTCTGGAAATACAGAATGGGTTGCAGAGCCAGGCTCTCAGAAGGCAGGACAGCTTTTAAGTTACACAGCCCAAATCTGACTTGTGTGTGCTGCAGGTTCTGATTGTGTGGTTCCACAGCTGCTGCTTGGCTTGATGCTGCCTTGCACATTGTGCATAACTGATCTGTATTTGTGGTTGTTTGATGAGGTTTTTATTTTCCTTTTTATAACAGCTCTGAGGTTGTGCTTTACTTGTGTACTTAAGCCCTGCCCCAAGGACAGAAACACAAGTTGTCCAATATGCTCCTCTGTGGTGCTGCTCATAAGTGTCTGAGCAGCTGCAGTTCATGGTGTGTTTGAGGGAAAGCAGTTCTGTAAATGGGGAGCTGAGGCATGCACAGGGTACTCAGCCAATTCTGGGTGCTCTTCTGGGAAGCTGCCAGGAATTATCTCCTCTTAATTTCTGATATCCATGAAATGGAGTTCTGTGGCTGAGACCTCAGCCCACATGCAGACCTAATCATGGGTCTGTCCTTGTGCAAAGGTCTGGCAACAAGGGATGTGAGAAGTTTATTTTAAGGTTTGTTTGATTTCATAGCAGCTGTAAAAGAAATGAGGCAGGAATCACTTCTTTGTCAACATTGGTTTGCCTCTCCCAAGAATTTATGTGGCTTTTGTGCCTTATTTACTACACTTTAAAAAAAAATCCGATGGAAAAAAACTCGCCCAGGTAGAATGTTATTTAAGTGCTGTCATTCAGTGAATGCTTCTGCTGTGTGAAAGGAGTATGCTGTGATAAAATGAGGGGCAGGATTCTAGTGTCCTTTTTTTTGTGTTTTATAGATAGAGGAGAGGGTTGGGCTCCTAAATCCACCACATGGGCTCATCCTGCTTGAATGATCAACAGGCAATGCTAATGAAACATTGTCCTCTCTATGGACCCTCGCTGGGGAGGAGAGGCTGTGCAGACAGGATTTGTTGGCTGGTTGACACCAGTGACCAGGGGAACCCTGGGCTCTGCCAGTGGCCTGAGAGCAGGTATTTGCTCCAGTCATTGCTTCTCTTCAAACTCATTCCCAGCCTACCTTGCAGTCCTTGCCATAGTTGTCTTCATGGACCAGTCCTGGTCTGAAGCTCTTCAGTGTCTTACTCCATTTCTTGTCTGAGATGTTGTCTGGATTTCACATCCCACTCCCCTGTGTTTGGTAGACCTACCCCATCCTGGCTTCTGTATTCCTCACATCTTCTCATCTGAGTGATGTGACCAGAGGGTGCAGCTGTCCCTGCCAGTGGTGGCATTGTTCATGTCCCTGCTCCCCAGCCAGTGTCTGTGCCCTCTCAGCCATGCTGGCCCCCATCTGAGCCCCTGTGCTGTGGGGCTTGGGGGTATTCCTGGCTGGTGCTTTGCAGAGGCTTTAATATTTTCCACTGAACTGTGATTAACCTGACAGGCAGGCAGGGCTTTGCTTATCACATTCTGGAAGAGTTGTGGTGGCAAGATTTCTAACTTTGGGATAAATCAGCATTAACAATTAAGCAATAAACAAACACCATTTCTGTTACAAGATGACAGACAGCAGGATGTTTTCCTCTGCCAAAGCATCCATCAGGCTATTGGTTATGCTGTAGCTGGTAAGGTGGGAAGGAGAAATAATTCCTCACTGTAGAAGGAAGATAAGTCATGAGTCTCAATTGACTGCCAGTGGGAGGGATGCTGAATGACAGAGGAGGCAGTTGCCTCCTCCTCCTGGTCCCACAGCCTGGTGATTACTGACTGTTAGTGCACAGACCTGTCACACTGGAGCCTGGATGTTACTAGAGTGTCTTAAATCCCTTCAGGCAGACAAACTCACCTGGGCTCGTACTTTATTTACAGCATCCTGCAGGATCTTTCCATGTAGATCCTCTGTCTTCGGAGGGGAGAAGAATTAATGATAAATTAATAAAAACTTTTACATTGTTCTGAATTAGGGGATAATTATGGGCCCCTACTTAACTTTCAAGCTATCGTCTCTTTTAGTAATTATCTATTTGTATTCTTCATGGGGAAACTTGCCATGTAGAAATGTTGTGCTGATGAAATCCTCAAACTCTGGTTTGACCAGAAGGCAAGGAGGCCTGGTCACTCTCGTGCTCATGGCTTTCAGAACAAGTGCTGAGAATTCAAGCTCTTCCAGGGGACACTGCCCACCCTGCAGCTGGTGGCTCTCAGCACCCAGCATAGGCTCTGTGCACATCTGGAAGGTGCTGGGCTGTCAGAGGTGCTCCTGAGCAGGCAGTCTTGCTGTCCTGCTTTGGTGAGGGGCACATGTCCCTTTGATCTTTTTGCCTCCCAGAGATTCTGGTGAATATTTTTGAGCATTTTGCCCTGTTAGCAGGAAGGAGTGGGTGGATGGCTGGGAAGCTCCCTTGGCCCCAGCTTGGCTGCTGTGCTTCCTCTTACAGCTCTGTGCCTGCCCAGGTTCTGCCACGGCAGAAGTTGCATTGCCTCTGGTGACATCTCTGGGCTCTCTTTCCAGCCATGTATAAAGGCAGACTTCATCAGGGAGCAGCTAGCCAGGGGTGGATTGTTGTATGTTTTTAAAACTGCTGTCCCTGAAGAACTGCTGCCTGGCTGGGCAACCAGTGTGTCAGGCTTCTTCAATTGTCTGTGCTTCTCTGCATCCCTTTTGTCTCCTGTTTGCATCATTTTTCTCACTTAAATGCATCCTTTCTGCAGGTCACAAAGCCTAGTGGGAACACAGCCAGCAGCAAGGGGATCCTGCTGAGCTTGCAGGCCAGGGACTTCCTAGCCTGGCATGTAAATATGCTGGGGCTCTGGCTCACTGTGACTCATTCCACCTTCCTGGACTGCCTTACAGCTGTCCTGGGGTCTGCGTGTCCAGATTTCCTCGCTTGCTGTGATGGCTGACCCCTTTTGAGATGCTTCTCAAAGATGCACCTATGCTGAGGTACTGCTGCAGGCTGGCAAACACAAAGAATGTTATTTTTCAGTCTAGCAGAGCACTGTTTCTTTCTCTTTTGGCCTAACCCTCAAGTATCGTTCTAGTTTCATTCTTTCTCACCTGGCAGGAAACTTCACCGGCCTGTGCTGGTGAGACCTCAGTGCTCATGGTAGGCCATTGTGTGTTAATGTCTCTTTGCATGAGCAGCACCTCTCATTTTAATATCTTCTTCCTTTCTTGCTTTTTACCTCTCTTCCCCTGTCTTCCTCCTTTTCTTCATCATATAAAATGTATAAAACCTAAGCTTACCTTTTTCCCACTGCTTTCCCTCTCCTCCTGTGGTGTGCTTCTGTGGGTTAGAGTCCTTGGATGATTCAAGCTGGCAGTAACTTGGGATATGGACATATTGGGACCTCTTTACTAAGCTGTGAGTGCTTGGGCTCCCTACTGAGAGCAGAAAGCTGAGCTGCTGGACTCGAGGTGGAACATATGCCAGGCCATGCACATACACTGGAAACTTGCCCAGGGCAGGATAATTATGGGAGGCAGTGTTTCCTGAAGCGGACCGTGTGCTCTCGCTTGCTAAACAGTCTTGTGATTAATATCTTGTTTAAGAGGATTTTAGGACATGTGCTGCATGAGTTTCTTTTAGAAGTAGGGGAGAGAGGTTAGAAATACAGGTTCTGTAAAGGCTCTTTTGTGTTTCCAGCAAGGGTCGTCAGGTAATTGCAGTGCATTACTGCTCCATTGTGTCAGGGTAGGTAGTAGGTTTTGCTATGAATGGTTCAGTGGGAGAAGGATCCTTGAAGGGCTTTGCACATGTTTTTGTACAGGCTGCATTCTTAAGATGTCCTTAGGGATCCATAGCTCCAGCACTAAGGGTGAGCTCTTCTGCCCTGATGTCCTCATTACTAGCTCGCCCTGGCTCCTGGCATTAGACTCCCACAAGTTCTGCAGCCAGCAGGTGTTCACCAGCAGATTTTGTCTTCAAAGCAAGGCTCTGTGCTGTTTTACTCAAGTATTGTTTCAAGGTGTTACCAGCTTGATTGCTGGCCTTGTCCAGAACACACCGGGTGGACATAGCACTATCCGCATGTGCTGTTTCTGTGCCACCTCTGATTTGCTGTATGGTCCTGGCTGGTGGTTGTAGTCTCCTGTCCAGTGGTGTCTGATGTGGCTGTCTAACCTCTTCACCTTAATTTCTTTCCTAGGCTAGAGAACTCAATTAAAAGGGACATGGGAGCATGAAGAATTCCATGGAGAGCATAGATGTGCTGCCCATGGTGGCATCTCCGACAGATCTTACGTGGAAATCTGCTGCTGCCTGGAAGGGATTTACAGGAACCTCTGTGGACAGCAAAGGAAACTGGAGATGAAGGTGATGACCATGGCTCTTCCTCTTTTTTTCTTTTCCTGCCCTTTTTTCACTTCCATATCTGCAGCAAGAGCAGGGCTGCTGTCAGTGTGACAAGGCCACGTACACTGAGGCCCTGCTGTTTGCACTGAGGCTGTCTCATGTTACATGCAGAGTTGGGAGGATGGTAAAGAAAACAGGGAGGGTTCCCTGATACTCCCTTAGCAACTATCCTATATTTCTCTTTTAAAGCAAAATAAAGCATTTATTCTGCTTCTCGTGTGAGCCCTTGTAGAAGCTGACACGTATTGGTTATGCGCCAGAGATAAGAGTCTAATAGCCAGTGTTTATTCTGACTTGCATAAAATGAATATGAGATGTGTACTGAGGCTCATTTTGGTAAGGGCTTCCCACAGAAAGCCTTTGGGACATTGCCTTTGGCTCTAGGTTAGAGTAATTAGCTGCCTACTTACACAGCTGACCTCTGCTGATCATGCCTGAAGTGCTTTTGTTGCTGGTGCCACTACTTTTCCTATCACTCTTCCCCACTGGCATCCTGCCCCTTATCACAGCAGTGCAATCTGTTGCCCTCAAGGATGAGTATCATGTGAGCCATCGCAGTGACTGTTGCTGGTGCTGGGACCTCCCTTTTTCTCTCATGCATGGGAACACTAACTTGGGAGGAAGCATATTTAGAGGCGACTGCAAATGTAAGTATTGGGTTTATGCTTGTTTTCATGTGTGAAGAAGGTTTGGGAGGACCTCACTGTGTAGCTGCTTCTCTAAATGTTTCACTCGCTGGCACCTAGAGTGCCAACTGTTTCTCCTTACTTCCTCTGCTGCTGGAAACATGCTAATGTCCTCTCTTCCACTTAAAACCTGATCTTTAATGTGGAAAATGCACCACCCTTTCTTACTTTCTGGCAGAAGCAACACTTCTCTCTCCCAGTGTTGTGTTACATTTAGCAAACTGTTACAGTTGCAAACTGTAATGCTTGGGCAAGGGTGGTGAAGTTCCAGCAGCCTGCCTGCCTGGGGACTGCTGGGCTTCCAACCCCAAGAGGGCAGAGAGCAGCCAAAACCTGCACACTGCTCAGAGACAGAGCAGGATGGAGCCTGAGGAGCATTGGCAGGAGTGGGAATGCTCTGCTGGAGGTAGGTGAGTGGAAAAAAAAAGCATGGCCCATTGCCTTGGGGATCTCTGGCAGCTGCTCTTTTCATGGGGAAAGAAGAAAACTAAGCTGGAGACAGCTTGATTTCTGGTTAGATGGGATTGGGTGGAGAATAAAGGATTAAAGAAGTAGGGCAGCCATGGAGCACTTCTGCTGCAAGAGTTCATGTTTTTGGTTGTTGTACAGAAACAAGGGGGTTTTTAGTTCTGTTTTTCTTCCGTGTTCCTCTGTGGAAATCCTCTGCTCGCTGGACAAAGATATCACTTGGGGCGTGATGCCAGGTGAGCTGGTGAGATAGCTGGACAAAGATATCACTTGGGGCGTGATGCCAGGTGAGCTGGTGAGATAGCTGGATCCCATGTGGACGTGGGAGCCATCCTCCCTGAGGCTGTGGCACCACTGGGCAAATCCATCTGTTTGTGCAAGGCACATATAGGCAGCAGGGACTGGGAGTATTGGCCTTGACTGGGTGCCTGCCTTTGCAACAGCTGAAACCCAAGGCCAAGCTCACCTTTCAAGCTCAGATAGGTTTTTTTTGGGGGTTTTTTTTTTTTTTTTTTTTTTTTTTTTTTTTTGTTTTTTTTTTTTTTTTTTTTTTGGTTGGTTGGTTTTTTTTTTTTGGTTTGGTTTGGTTTTTTTTGGTGTGTGTGTATGGAGACAATCCTTCTCTTAATGAGCATTGGTAGCACTGAATCTTCACCTTCTGTTTGTGCTAGAACAAAATGTTGAGCCCCTTTTGAAACGCTCAGAAGTCTTCTGTCGAACAGTTAAACCCAGCCCTCTGTTACTAAGTCTGATTTCAGACTAGGCGGCCTGGTTAGGCCTGGCTTGCAAGATGGCAGGGCTGCTGGAAGAGATGGGCATTTGAAAACCAGCAAAGTGATGGATTGGGTCTGTAATATCTGTATCTCTGCCCACCCTCTTGTCAGTAACACTGTTTTATATGTTAATATCTGAAGTGCAAAAGGGACTTCCCTTTCTTCCTCTGGGCACATCTGAAATAGGGAAGTAAAACCAAAACCAGGCACACACCCCCTTTCATGCCCCAGTGCTCCCTGGGGCTGTATGGGAGCCTCTGACCACCTCCTGCTTTTCAAAGGGACAGAGCCTGCCTCTTAGAGGAGAGGGTTTGTTGTGTGTTGGGCATAGATGGTCAGAGGCTGAGGAGAGAATAGGGATGCGCTTTGGTGTGTTGTGTCCAGGTTTAGGAGTGGTTTTCCAAGGTGGGTGTCCAGGCAAGTGGACACCAGAAGCAAAGCCTTTGACCATGTACTAAAATAGTTTCCCTTCAGGATAATGGGATGATGCACATGTAATGGTGTTTTGTAAGATAAACGGAGCAATTAATTCTTCCTGTGCTGAAGTGCAGTGTGAACCCCTCTGCTTGTTTTGGCTGCAGTTTTGTGTGTGCTTTAGAGAGAGTCCCACCAGTGCTATCAGTTTGGGGCAGCTCTGTCAGGAGCTGTGTGTTGGTGTGTGTGGCTCTGTGGCCACTCTGGTGTCAGCAGCCTGTTTCTGTGTACTTGTGGCTTCTTCTCTCTCTGAGGTCTGTGCTATGGCAGGTGACACTCATCTCAGACACTGCTGTGCACTTGAAGCTTTTTGTGGGACTTGGGAATGAGCTCTGAAATACCTGGGTGAGCAGAGGATATGAGCCCAGGACAGGCACTGCATGCAGTGGATCTGGGAGAGAGGCGGGGGGGAAAACTGACCAAAACTAAAGATATGAGAAGGACTTCCAAGAAGGAAGGTTAGTGGAGGGTGGGAGGAGAACTGGCAGTGGGATTTCATCAAGGCAGGAAGGCAGCTTCCTGCTGCTGCACTGTGGAGAAAGGCCACAGAAATTAGGCCATCTCCTGTGCTGTGTGGATCTGGATGGGCTGTCAGGGGCCTTAGAGGAGGTTTCCCAGGAGGAAGAGTCATGGAGATGCAGACAGAGTAGGAAAGCACCCAGTTCCTCGTGGGTAGCACACGTACCCACCTCCTGTCTCCCTCCCCTGTTCCATGCAGCGCTGTGCGTCCCTGAGCTCTGAACACAGCTCTTGCAGGATCCACCGCCCTGCTGCTCTGTGGGATCAGGCAGAGCAGAGCACAAAGCTTTCATCTGCCCTGGCAGCAGCAGCAGCACCTTGGCTACGTTGAGTTTCTGCTCTGCTCCCCTGCTCTCGTGCAAATGATTTTTCACCTCTTTGGGCCATAATCTTCCAAGATCTCTGAAAGAGCTCTCAATTTTAGTCAGCTTTGAAAGACCACCCAAAAATGGCATGAGAGGTTTGCTGCAAGCCTCTGAAGCGCTGGTGCTTCCCTTGTTTGAAATGCCTACGGACAATGCTGTACACACAAGATATGAACTGGTGCAGGCTTATCATTTTTAGCCTTGTACTTTGGGGAAAAATACCCTTAAATTGCTGGTCTAGCAGACTTCAGAAAATATTCAGCAGGCTGATGCATTTTAACTAGTGATTTCTATATTTGTTACTTTGGAGTGAGGAAGAAAAATTCAGAGCTAACGCCATGTAAAAGTAATTTCCCTTGACAACATACAACTCTGGCCTACATGCACATTGGACAGCTTAGGAAAAAGCTTTTATTTCTGAAATATCACTGTATTATCAATGCGTTATTTCTTAACCCAAAAATAGATGAGGATATATATGTAAATATATAAGTACATTTATTTGTTACAAATCTGAGAGAAAGAGAACGTTTCAGTGGAACAGAACCACCTTAGCTGAATTGGTCTGATTCTTAAAAATAATTAGAAAAAAAAAATCCAAACCAATAAACCACAAACAGAAAGACCAGTGAAATGCAAATTAAAAATCCTAAAATAGTTTAAGACAACTTCACTAGGCTGCTCTGCTGTTTTTCTTTGCTTTAATATTAAACCACTATGGTTCTTCCTACATTAGAGGTGTTATTCTAACCAGCATACCCAGGGCTTGAGGATTCTCTGCCAGTTTAGCCTCAGGGGATACTGGTATGACAGCATGAGGGGGGGGAAAAATTGTGTGCCTCTTGTCAGGAGATATCCAGGACTTTGTATCTTCAAAAGCTTGTGCAAGCTTAAAACACAGTATGGTAGCAGCCAAGCTCCCATCCTGTTAACCTGGAGGGGAGTTTGTGGAGAGGAGAGCAGGGTACATTGCTGCTAAGGATTCTTTTGACAGGTGAAGGAAGGACAGGGAAGATGAAGGATCACCTAAGACGAGCTCTCATGAGACTATGGTGGCATTTGCATCTGAGGTACTTAAAAACTTGTCCTTTAGAAGTGTACTGGAGTAAAGGTAGGAAGATTTGTTTAAATAAAATGAATGAGTAACTTTTAACCTAAAACTTGGTCTGAGCCGGATCAAAAGTCAGCCTTGTTTAATGTTCACTGAACTTTAAGCCCAGTGCTTTTCCAATTTGAGCTTGGAGTGGATGTTGAGCAGCAAGAAATGGCCTTGTGCTACGCGTGGCATCAGATCCTCTCCCAGTCTAGAACACTGTGGGATGTAGTGGCACTGAGTGAGATCACTGCTGTTAGAAACACCCAGCTCTTGCTCTAAAGCAGTTAGGCATGGTGTCTCCCCCAGGGTGTCTTTTGAGTCACCCCCAGCAGCTGGCAGCCACCAGCAGCATGTGGGACATCTCCATTGAATTTCTGCTGCCTCCTCATCTGCACAGGGGTGCGTCCATTCTAGGCATGACAGATGCCTGACTTCTGTGTCTGGGGAGAGTTCCCTTTATGAAGGAGGAAGTCTGGTGTCTTTGTGGCTAGAAGGAGCTGTGTGTGCTTGTGAGCAGCAGTCCAGTCCTTGGCAATAATGTCCTCCTCCCATTCCTTCATGTATCATCCTTCCTCTCGTATCTCATCCATCCTTCCAGCAAAGGGCTGGCTGGCTATGGGAGAAGATGAGGACCTTTCATTGCTCTGGGAGGCTCAGAGAGCTTTTTTAAGTCTTACAACCACTTTCTAAGACTGTAGAAACATGTTGTACTAGAGGCAGTATGAGAGCCAATATTGAATGGAGGCGATACAAAAATGTTTGGTGCCCCCTTTACTGCTTTAGGGAGTAACTTATGTTTTTGTTGGAATTATCTGTCGAGATCTCTCCCTTCATGCTGCAAGTTGTTACCTGGCTCTGATGCTGAAACTTATTGATAGTCTCCCTTTTTTCCCTTTTCCTCTGCTTTCTCAGCCCCCCTGCCCCCTCCACACTCAGCTGCCTACCAGTGGTGCTGGTGCCAGGCTCAGGCTCAGCCCGCGCTGGCTGCACTTGTGTGTCCACAGCACTTCAGAGCCTCTCACGGGTGTGTGGGGCCCACAAGAACAGCAGGGGACTGACTGTGGCTGTGCTTCTCCCCAGCACTGTGCACACCCAGGGAAGAATGGCCACCATTCGTGACACCCCGGGAAAGCAATAATCCTGCAGATTTCAAGAACTGCTGCTGCTGTGGGTAGTGACCAAGTTACTCCTGTCTGCTCATCCACAGGGATGGCACAATGGGTTGGCATCCTTCATTGGGGAGGCACAAAGTCCCATGTACATGAAATGTCTCAAATACCAGAGGACAGAAAGCTGCCTGCTTCAAGGAGTGGAGGCGTGATTCAGATCCATGATGGATCCATCCACTTGTCATCTGCAAGGCTCTGCTGCCAGACTTGGTTCTGAAGTGCCAACTGTAGGAAGTGAGTGATGTGCTTGGGAGCAGGAGCTGGGTAGTGCTTTCCAGGCTTTACACCTAGTTTTCTGATGTGGAAGAAAGCAGGCTAAAAACACTGGGAGGAGGTGATAAAAGACATTAAAGTGGCTTTTGTTGCCTTCTTGGCCTCTCAGAACCCCAGTAAGCTTTAAATGTGTTTCAAGCATAGAATTTTCCTCCCTACAGCAACTGTGTAGACTTGTATTTCAGATCAATTCATGCTATGCCCATAGCAACACTGCTCCATCACTGAGGTGCTGTCAGGGTGTGTAAGTGGGGAAGAAAAAGGGAATTATTTGGCTATGTTGTACGTGGCACCATGGAGCTGCCAAATGTATGGCATGCTCTGTTTGAGAGCTGACAGCTGGAGGTGGTGCTAGGCTTTGCCAGGCCTCCATCCCACCAAAGAGTGGGCATTGCACATCAGAGAGGCACCTGTTTGTTCTTGCAGTGTTCTCCATGCTGGATCCTTAAGCAGAGGACAGAATCTTGGGTTTGGGTAGGAGATACTGCTGAACCTCCTTCCCTTTCCTAAACATCTGGGGGGATGCTGAGGGAAGAAAATAGCAAGGAGGTTTTGAATGCAGGCTTTCTCAGGAAAGTTACATATGTTTTCTGTTCTTCTAAATATGTATGTGAAACTTTGAGGATGGAGGAGTGTCTTAAGCTCTTTAAGTGTCTTTGAATATGTCTAGGCACCTAGATTTGTGCTATACATTTATATTGCCTATGATTTATAAAATTGAGTTGTATTTAGGCAAGGTTACTTCCCTAGCAATATTTTTGTGGGCTCATTGACAATAGATATATTTGAAATGCCGATACAAGGGGATAGTGTTTCCAGATGAATGTGTTTGAAAAACAGGGCAGCACTTGCTGTTATTACTGAAGTTCAGCCATCCTGTGTGAGGATGTGACTTGCTGACACGCTTTGGCAAAACATATCTGGCATCTGCTATTGCAGATACTCTGACTTTTGAGAACCCGGCTGCTGCTTCAGCAGTGAACAATATCCAGGATCTTGGGGTATATTGATTCCTGTGTATCTGCTGCCTTGGCTGCTGTGCTGCAGCCTGACACTGAGCTTGCACCTGGGCTTTCTCAACAACTTGTGTTGAGTTATAACTGGCTTTGCTCTGGTTGTTTCACTCTCAATTTAACCAGTAGAAATGGTGATGTGTGGCAGAAGAGGTATCAATTAAGCTTTCCTATTGCTGTGGCTATGGAGACCAAAACCAAGTGGTTTTGAATAGTAGAAAAACATCTGATTATCATAACCCTTTTTTTTTCCCTGCCTCTTTTTCTGTTAGAGACAAAATAATTAACTCTAATTTGGAATTTCCATTTGTACTCCATGCCTCAAATCCCTTGCATAGGAAGGAACTACTTTGATTTGTGCTGTATAAATAATTGAACTGCTTGCTATATGATCGTTTTTACAATTTCTCTGGTAGTTATTTGCTTTGATGGGTTCTAATGGGTGTGCTTTCTAATGCTCTCTTAATTGCCATCAGGACCTACCTTTTTTTCCAGCACCTGATACTTTTTGATAAACAGCCTTCACAGCTGTATGTGTCTTTGCATTATAAAATATGGATTTCTTAGAGTAAACCAGTTTATTTTAAACGTAATGCAGGATGTGTTTTGCTTAATGTAGAGCAGTTTGAGTAGGGCTTTCTGAAGTCAGTGGCCAGAATTGACACTTTGCTTCTTTCTTCCAGTGATGTTAGTGTGGTAGAACACTGCTGTTGAGTGCCAGCCCTGCCATCCCCAACAGGGATGAATGCTGGATAGGTAGGGAAAAAAAATACTGGTAGTGCTATTGGACTGAAAACCAGAATGGTAGATCCAGACTTGTGCAAGTTTATTTCAGTTAGTGAAAGACTAGGTCATAGGCTAAATTGAATTAGGTTCTTCTCTGTGCAAGTTGTAAAGAGTTACTGCGTTGTCTTTGAGAGAGAAGGGCATTGTGCCCACCTGCAAAGAGCTAGTGTCAGACCTAGTATCCTGAAGGGTGATGTCTCTGCAGCTGGCACACAGGGAGTTTTATTGTCCTGGGGCCATGGAACACCAATTACATATCCTGGCACGCAGCGATATTTGCAGAGGCGTTAAAGTGTTGACCTGCCACATGCTGTTAATTTAAAATAAAGAAACTTCCCCCTTTCATTTTGAAGGGTAAACACTGTAGAGAAACATATGCTTGGGGGGGAATGATTTAAAGGTGTAATGTTGTTCCATGTAAATAAATAGTCATAAATGAGCAATTGCCTCCTGGTCTTTAAAGTTGGGCAGGGTAGGGGGATTTTTACTGTTGGCTTCAGTGTGGGAATGGCTGTGATAAAGCTGATTGATGATGAAAGCCTCACTTGTAAGGCCATGGTACGGGAGAAGAAGCAGCGTTTTCGGGAATTGGTACTGTTCATGCATGTACTTCTTTCTCCAACTGAATGTGAAACTGGCAGTTTTAGAAATGGAGAAGATTTGTTACCAAGTGGAGTCTCCAGGTATCTTGCTGAGCAAGACTGCCATGGGCATGTGCCCGTCAGGAAATGGCTTCTGTGCTGAGCTGCACTGAGAGGTGCCATGGTGGCCATCCAGCTGACTGCTGCAAGTGGGGGCATGCTGCAAGAGCACAGGGCTGGCCTGGGGCATGCAGACACCCCATGCAGGTGGGGTCTCTTTCCTGTCCATTGCTGTTAAGAAGGAAGATTCAGCAGGTGTCTGTGGGGTAGTAAATGGCCTTAGGTAAGGGAGAAGTGCTGGTCCAGCTGAGGGCTTGATCCTGTTATGGAGTTCACAAACATGCTGTCTCCCTGGGTGAGTAACCCACCAAATAGGATGCTAAGCATGGTCCACTACATTCACTCATTAATTAGCTCAATATAGTTCATAACTGGAATCCATATTATGAGCCACTAAAAGTACCCTCTTTAGCAAGACTAAAATATAAACCTTTAGTTAGATGAAGCGCTGCTAAATCTGATATCCTGGATTTATGTGACATCCTGTGACTTAGCCATTTTAGCTTATAAATAATATTATTATTATTTAGAATACTTTTGTGGTAAAACTTGAATACATGTATACCATGGTTAAGGTACTAGACCCATATAAAATACCCATTAGGAATTATTAAAGTAAGGATTTAAATACTCATTTAAAGCAGAGCAATATATATTAGGAATGGTTTCAGTGGTTTCCCCCATAGACATCAAGATCGCTGTCATCTGATCATAGCACAAGTGGAGTGGGTTTGTCATCCCATATGTCATACTTGTTAATGTCAGGTGCACAATCAGAGCTGCACTCCAGCAGCTCCAAACATGCACTTCATTTAAGACTGTGCCTGGTGTGGGCTGGTCCAGGGCCAGAGCTGTGGTGGCATCCTGCTGGGATGGCAGGAGCTCGGGGTGGGAAGCCCCAGCAGTGCAGGTCCCCTCTGGCCTTGGTTCTCGGTGGCCAGTGGTGGCTGTGGTTCTGCAGGTGCCTGGCAGAGCCTGCGTGGGGAGTGAAAGTAAAGCTGCTGCCTTTTAATGAAGGCTGAAGGGGAGGCAGAGTGCTGCTAGGCAGACCACCCTCCAAAACCAACATGTCACATAGAAAAGAGCAGGAATAAAGGGCTGACACAGCCAGAAATGAAGGCTTCTGACTTATATTAAATCCCAGTGTTTGTTGGCATATAAAACCAAAATGAAACACGTGCTTAAACTTTCCCCTGTGCCTCCCCCCCCAGAATCTGCCTCTCCTGTTCTCCTGGGAAGATTTTTTCTCAACTGTGACTGTTTCAACAGCATATTTTCACTGCCACATGAAGAGATTTTTAATGCAGGCAGGACTAATGGAATTATTTATTTCATTACAAGTGACCTGTATGGCTCCTCAATGTGTCACCTGAAATTTAACCATGTTTCCCGGGTAAAATGTTTTTTCCCCTCAAATCTTTATATAAAGTTTCCTCATTCTCCCCTTTCTGTTTTGTTCTGTTTGGTGGCATTGGAAATGCCTAAATATATGGCTCAACAGATGTTTTATTTTCACAGCACAGTGATATTTTGGAAAGAAACCAAGAATTGCTCGAAGCAAGCCTTCCTTGCTTATATATTTACAAAATCATGATGCACACAGTTGAATTAACAGGCTGGGCTAAATAAGGTATCAGAGAGATGTGAAACTTGGCTCCAGATGGACAGACCTTTTAGCTTGGAAAATGTTTTATCACCTTTCATCTGGTGTATTAAGCATGTGGAAAGTGGAGCTTCTTCATTTGCAAAATGGCATGAGCATAGTTTGTTTAATACTATTAAGGGTCTTGGTATATATCTTTTCCTCAGGACAGGAATAGAGAATTTTAAGAGCAGATACAGTTTTGAGGTTACTTTTTGAATCCAAGTTTTTTCTCTTCTTAGGTTTCCTTGAGTATGTTATTTTGAACAGAAGGATTCCTGCCCTGCATCTCCATGTCTTTCCTCTTTTCCACACACTTAAATGGGAACTCATTCAGCCTCTGGTACCAGCCACTGCTCTTTTCAGAGACATTTACAGAGGGTGTTGGATGGAGGAAAGGGTTAGCATTGAGAATGTAAAAAAAAAAAAAGAATAGAAAGGTGTAGTTAGGTATAAAATGTTTATATAGGGCAGCATAAAAACATTCAAAAATATACCAGCAAAAGTTGGGAACAAAGCTGTCCTACTTTGTGGGCAGGCATGGCATAAGTGTGGTTACAGATGGAAATGCATAAATAAAGGAAATCTGGAAAGAAATGTAAATGCTCTGAGTTTAAATATGAAATAGTTATCACATTATTTAAAAAAAAAATTGTGTAACACCTTGCTAAAGCAAAAAGCTTTTGGGCATCCATCAGAGAGAAGACTACAGCTGAATGATGCTGATGTATGAATGGCTGGACCAAGGTGAGGCATGGTAGACCAGGTGGGTGTCACTCCTGCATATGCCCTTTGCCAGGGGTTACATCTCTCAAATCATCATTTAAATTAAATTAGCAGTATTATTTGACATGATTATGTTTCAGAGGGACTCTGGTAGGATCCATTGCTCCAGACCAGTAAACATAATAAAAATAACTAACACCTGTAGAATATGTAAGAACTAATGAAGAAGTCTCATCATGTTTTCGCAGAAGGGTCACGTTTCAAATCTATCTGCATATTTAGTCTTCTCTCATTTTCAGAAGCTCATGAACATGGAGAGAGGGAGACCTTGAATTTTCAAGGTTTTGGTGAGATTGCTCACCAGGAGCCTCAGAAAAAGCCACCATAAACTGTCGTGGGATGAAATGGTTCCTGACGTGGATTGGTGGCTGCCTAGCAGCTAGGAAAGCGAGCAGTCATGTTTCACAACATCACAGAAGTCCCTCAGGGATTTTCTGGGATCCCCTCTCTTGAATAGTGATAACAGATCTGCAGAGCAGGGAAAGAAGGGCTGAGTTCTGAGCTTGGTTGGTGGTGTCTCCAGAGGGGCTGCTGGGACCTGGGGAAGCATGGAGCAGCTGCAGAGGGATCTGGTGATCCTGGGTGGCTGGGCAGCACAGGGGCAAAGGAAGCTTCTGCTAGCAGGGGTAAGATACTGCTCTTTCAGATGTATTTTATTCCTGCCCTGCACCAGGGACAGCTCTCAGTGAGTCAGTGCTGCTTGCAAAATAAGCCTGAAGTCATTGCAGACTGTGTAGAGATCAGGGCTCAGAAGTGGTCAGGAAGGGAAATAAAGGGAGGAAGTTTCATAAGGAGCACAAATCAGCCCCATTGTTGTGTTGCTGCTGGACCACGTGGCGTGAGCGTGTTCAGCGGGGGTGGCCTGTGTGCCTGCCAAGAGGGATGGTCACACCCTGCTGATGGTGCTGGGGAAGTTGACCAAGAGCTGAAGTGTGGAAAGAGCTGCTGTGAAAGGAGGAGTTGGAACAAGTGGGATAGAGCCTGAAAAAGCACAGAGAGGAGGGGCTGTCTATGCACTGTGTGTGATTGCAGAGTTCATTGCCTCGGGCTGTTTGGGAAATGTGAGTGGTTTCAAGAACCAATTAAACAAATGTGCAGAGGATGGGCATTGGTACAGCTGATGACACAACTTTCGGGAAGCTGTGTGCATTTCCTGGAAGAAATATTCATACTGGTGTCCATACTCATGTGGTTTATCTGTGTACCAGCTGTCGGACAGTATAGGAGACAGGTAAGGGCTGTTTGAGATGAGGACACTTTGGTAGCATTTTTAGGGTAAATCTGCTCTGGGATGTGGAAATCAGGATTGCTGGGTGTTTTCTGCCGTGGCATTGCTGGCTGCAGCTCCCTGGGCAGACAGCAGCCAATGGAATGCCAGAGGCAGGAGGACTTTCACTTCTTGTGTGCTTTGCCGGTTAAGACCTGAGACCAGCAAGATAATTGAACAATAAAGGTTAAGTATAAGGGTGTGTGGACAGAACGTAATTCCCTGGCTGCCTTGAAGATATCACATCCCTCGCTTGTTCTCTGCACAGGATTAATTTACCCTCAGAGGACTTGCTGTGTGGGCTTAGTCCCCCAGCCAGTGCTCTCTACCCCACAGCTGGTTCAGGTTCTGGGTTTCAAGGAGACAGCTGTTCAAGTATTTTTCTAGGTTTAGGGTATTTTTTTTTCTTTTATTTCCTCGTTCTCGTAGGTAGTACCTTGTGTTTTTTGTAGGTGGCAAGCTTCCATCACCTTTGGAAAAGTACCTTTGTACTGACCACTGCCAGGCAGAAGTGCACACAAGTGGCCACTTGTGGGCTATTCTACTTTGCCAGGAAGAGCAGATGCTTTCCTTCTCCACAAAAGAGGTTTGGTGGCAGAATGCTTGAGAGGGACCCCATCTTAGGGCACTGCTTGTGTATATAAAATAAAATCCTATCATGTGAAGTAGTAATAATTAAGCTGGATTGCAAAGAATGCATGGGGAACAGAAGGTATCTTGAAATGTTGCGTCTCTGCTAAAACATGCTTGCAGAGCCTACTGTGCCAGCTTACAAGTCAAAGCAAAATAATTGTTCACATTACAGTGGCTTGTACAGTCAAAGGTGGGGATAATTTGTGCAGTAGGTGAGTTTTCCAGGTGCCTTTGAGTGGCCTGGAAAGGAGAGGAGGTGTTATGACTTGCTGGGCATCTTGTGCTCTGCAGCACCAGGAGGAGTGTCCCAGCAGAAACTTGTAGAGAGCTGTAAAGTTGTTTCACTGTAATGAACCTGCCACCTTTCGAGATGATTTAAGAGTGAGAAGCAAAAGCTGATGGTTACTGAGATGTGCTTGCTATCACCTCCACCTGGAAAGCCCTCATGAGACTTTTTTGAAGTCAAAAGCAGGCCAGAGTCCTGCAGGGCCTGGAGCAAAGAGCTCTGCTCTGCAGGCTGGTAGGCTACTGGGCATCTCTGACAGCACTGAGGCTCTGTCCTCCCTGCACAGAAGGTCTTAGTTAAGTTTCCTGGAAGCCAGATCCTTGCCCCTTATGAAGGGATACAGCATGAATAAAGTCAGGCTGGGGGCTACAGGAAGTGTGGTCAGAGGGAGATGTTTCAGAGTTTTGTGCTAAGCTGACACTGGGCAGCTCTATTTTGGTGTTGCTCTCGATTTGGAAAGTGTTGCTGTCTGTGTGTGGTTTGCCAGCAGAGCGCTGACAGCATGGAGGCTGACTCAGAGGTGCTTTCCCCATCAGCAAATGGCTTTGCAGTCAGCTGCCTTCATGTGGTGCTTTCTGTTCTCCACAGCAGCAGGCAGGCCCCGAGTGAGTTGTCCCTGCAGCGTCCCCAGCTGCAGAGGGGATGGCAGGAGGCAGCACTGAGAGTCTGGCAGAGACCACAGCAGGAGAGGAACCATAAACAGTGTGGAGAACCTTGGGCTTACTCCTCACAGAACAGAGCACAGGGGTGTCCTGCATCCCCTCCTGGTGCCCCCCTTCTCCAAACTGCTGTTCCTCTCCTGGTTCAAAAAGCCTTCAGTGTGCCCTTCTAGCACATTTATACTTAAGGGAATGAAAAGTCTGTCAAGGCAGGAGAAATAATTTCAATAAAAACTGGAATTACTTGTGTTTCTTGGATCTTGTTGTTGTTGTTCAAGAACTGGAGGTAGAACAATGTTTGCTTTTTCATTGTGGAGTGCTCTATAGAGAAATAATTTTGTTCCTTAATAAAGTTAAAATAAAACTTGTCAGCTTTAGGATGCTTTAATAATTTAGTATTTAGTCCTGTAAAGGATGACATTTGTAATTTAGCTCATGTGGCATTGTATTGACTCAGACTTCCTATAAAAAAAGCCAGCTACTTTCTTGATTTCTCAGATAATACTGTCAAATCTCCCTTTCTCTTGCTGCATTTCCTTTGTAGAGTGAAACTGTAAAGTCTAAAACACGTGTATCTATTTTGTGAAGACTTATGGATTAAGATATGTTTTATAAAGCAACTTTCCATGGGTCTTGTTCCAGAAAAGCAGGGAGTCTTCTCTGCAAGAGTGCATGAATTACTCAAGAATAGGCAGTAGGATATTTCCCTAGGAAAAGTTAGCTTTTTCTTTCTTTTCCCCTGTTCATTGTGTTAAGCACCAGCATCAGGTTATTTCCTTCACTGTATTATGGGTGGGACCATAGAGCAGGCAGCCTGTGAGTTGGTTCCTGCTCTAGCTGAGAGCGGATTTCAGACAAAGAAGGAAGATGCCGATTTCGAGTGGGCATTTAAGTGTTTAAAATGCTCATATGGTGTTCATGTGTTTGCTGCTTTCCTTCCAGGCCTTGGTAACAGCTTTTTTGGGACCACAGGGTTTATCTAAAGCAATGCTTGCTCAACTGCAGAACTTTGAGGTTTTTCCTTAATAGGATTTCTTTTTTCCTTTTTTTTTTTTTTTTTTTCAGGTGTTTCTTGAACTCTTCAGGACATCACAGAACTGTTGTGTTTTGGGATATCCTGCTTAAGCCGTCTGAAGAAAATCCGCCAACAGCCAAGAATGACTTGAGCTGGAGAGCTGTTGCTTTACCCACAGGTAGTGTGTTGGTAGCTCAGTAACCTCTCAGCAGCCCAGCATAGCAGGCTTTGCTTTCAGCAGGTTACTCAGCGAGGAGGTGGCTTCTTGTGCCTCTCTGGGAATGGCAGTGATCTGCATGTGTTTGTATCCTGAGGATGCCTGGAGTCTCCATATTGTTCCCATGCTTTTGGACACATCTGGAGCAGCCATGTAGAGAAATGAGCAGCTGCCATCCTGTCTTCTGTGATCCTGTGAGGTGTTTATGCATCAGTATATGTTTTGTGTACCAGACCACCCAAATAAACCTAGTTTGAACTGCTTTTTGGGCAGTCCTCCTATTAGATTCCCCCTTTCATGACATGATGGGAGCTGGAGGTATCTGCTAGTGTGAGGCAGTGCAAATGAGGAAAGGCAGTGCTTGTACAACAGGGTCTGGCTTTGCTTTCTCCAGGCTAACTTACCTGGAGTAATGTTTCATCCAACTGCATTTATGAGCCCAAACATGCCTCAAACCTTACTGGGGCTTAATTGGCTTCCAGTAGCTGTTCAGTGAGGTTTGATGTTGAGAGTGCACTCATCCCACTGCAGACTTGCAGCAGTTCCCTGGAAAGTCATCAAAGTACCAGGCTGGTGAAGCTCCTGGTGCTCATGAACTCAGAGCTACTTTTTTTCTTTCCAGTTCTGTGCTTGATTATGTGCTTTATTAGTGTTAAAGCCTATGGTCAAGTGAAAACTGATTTCTGGAAATGCATTTGTTGGGATTTGGATATTTACTGTCAGGGATGGGAGATGAAGGAAAGTGGAAACTTACCTTGCTTGCTGGTATGATACTGGCAGTGTTAAATTTGGCTGTCACTTGTGGAAGGGAATAGAAAAAAGGTTTGAGTGGCAGTGGCCTCAGGTCACCATTACATAGCAGGTGATGGCTGATAGCCAGCTCAGATCTTTCTGTTTGGTGTTTGAAGTAGTGGACTTTGAAATGAGATCTTTAAACAGCCTGAGATTTTAGAATTACCTGTGTGCCATCTCTCTCCCCTCCTGCTGACCACACACAGATCTCCATGACTTTACCTGTGCACGTGCCTGTGCCTGCAGCCCTGACTGAGCTGTTTCCTTTCCCCAGGGCCAGCTTCCAGTGTCCCATCTGGATGCACCGTACACTATGGTTCACATCAATGTGTTGAAAAAGTTAATGTGTGTTCTTGTGGTGATACTGGTAGCCCTGACAGTTTGCCTGTGGAGAGAAACGAGAAGAAGCTACTATGATCCTTTGAAGACCAGGAATGATGATTTGCAGGGGCCCAGGAGTTCGGAGAAATGGAACCCGGTTAAATCACAAGGCCTTTTCCGTGAAGCAGCCAGTGAACTGGGGCAGATATCCAAAATGTGGCTTGGTACCCCCAACAGAGTAAAAGACAGCACCGCTGTAACAGCTGAAAAGTCCAAGAAAGCAGCCTTTGTGAAGGTATGGGATAAGGACAGCTCATCCAGAAATCTCATACCCAGGCTACAGAAGGTCAGGAAAAACTACCTGGCCATGAACAAGTACAATGTGACTTACAACGGGAAGAGGAGTGCTAAGCTCAGCCCAGAGAAGTTGCTCTGCCAGCTGCGGGACAGGGTCAATGTGACCATGATACAGAGGTCGGATGGTCCTTTTGGTTCCTCTGAATGGCAGCAATACCTGCCTGGGAAAAGCCTCAGTGAAACCGTGGGACACCTGGGTCGCTGCGCTGTCGTGTCCTCAGCAGGGTCTCTGAAATCATCTCGCTTGGGACAAGAGATAGGTTGGTATCTTTCTGTTAGCATGAAGTCAAATATCATTGTTTTATAACTTGGGCTGAATAGAAGTAACCTGCTGTCATGTTCTTACTTATAAGTCTCTCATGGTGAAAAGGTGTTTAAAATAAGCTGAAATGTTATCCTTAAACTTCTAAAGTCGGTAAATATTTCAGCCTAGCTGGAGATGGGAGTCATAGGTAACTCTGTTCTAGCTAGTTCGGTTTTCATGATCCCATTGGCTTTACTTGAGGGTCACAGAAATACTCAGTACCAGAGAGTGATCTTGGTTCCTCAAGTGTTCGTTTCTTGAGAGGGCTTGGGGTGGGTTGTGTAATGCTCATTGTGTAGTCAGAAAAATTTTCATACAGGAAGACTTCTTCAGAGAAGAAATAAATGAAAATGCCAAAGGGGAAAAAAATCCCCTGGACATAACCCTGAGTAATCTATGTTGAGCAAAGGACTGGGCACAGACAATCTTCAGAGGTCCCTTCCAGCCTCAGTGATTCTGTAATTCTTGTTCAAGGCTTTCCAAAAGTGGCATTGCTTCATTCTGAGCCATAACGCAGTTGGCTGAATTTATTGGCCCAGAAGACCATCAAAAAATTTTACAGGAATTTATCACTTTGGGCAAAATTTGGTGATGCTATACAGTCTCATCTGGCCATATTTACCTTACGTTAATGCATTAATTAATAAATGCCAAAGCTTTGGTCTTTTACTGTGGATTATAAAAAAGCATGTTTGGATTCCAAAGCGTTTTGTGTCTTTACAAAAGCAGCATGCTGGGGAAACCAGCTCTCCAGTTTTCAACTCGGGATTTTGTACCAGGCAGAAAATTCTCCAGAGCCTGCTGCTTATGCAGCTTGCTTCATTATTTGGTGTTTGAAGCTCAGTTAAGGTTCACACTTTGCTGAACTGTAGCTTCACTGAAGGAGAAGTTTTCTCTCATGTGGAGATTGTTCGCCAGCTTTGGTGTGTTCATAAGTTGTCTCTTGGATCAGGTCCCTTTGGCCTGCACTAAGCTGCAAGTAGCCTTCATCTTCTGAAACAGGTAGATGGATAGATTTCAATGCATCATTTATGGACAACTTTTGCAAAGCCTTCAGAATCACAGTCCCTCGTGGGAGACAGCGTTTAGGTCTGGTATTTGCTCAGAAGTTCTTCCCCAAACTCCTCTGTGTCCACCCGGCAGGTGAGCAGGAGCTACAGTGAGGTTGAGCAGTTGGAAGTGCGTTAAAATGCTATGAAATATGCAATGAAGAACAGCATTGCCTCCTGGTACAAATTGCGAGTGAGAGTTGGTTGATGTAATTGTTTCTGCTTCTTAGGAGTGTTTGAGGAGATAGAGGTCAAGACTTGGGAAGCCAGTTCTCACTTTTCCTTCAAGTACTGTCTCAGCTTATTTGGGTGCCTCTTGGAGTTCAGAACTAAAGGTTTGCTCAGAAGTGACCTTCTGTTGAACAGCCTCCCCAGCACAGCTGGCTTGTGCCCAGAAGTATCTGTTAGGCTCCAGCATTGCTGACAGCAGTGCTTGTTTCTCTGGAAGGAGACCCTCACCGAAGTGGGAGGTGATGTTCTGGAGCGTTGGAATGCAGGCCATGCAGCACTGGATTGGGTGTGGGAGCAGCCAAGTGTAATGGGCTGTGCTTTGGCTCTGGCACCCCTGAACAGATGTCAGACAGGCAAAGCCCTTTCATTGTTCCACAGCCTCTCTCTGAGCCTGTCCCCATGCTGAAGCACTGGTTTGTTCCAGATCACAAGGGATGGATGCTGGGGAGGTCACTGTAGTGTGCCTGAGGCAAATGCCATTAACCCCTGCTGGTGTCCCTGCCCTGTGTTCCTCGTGCCTGGGTCACAGACTTTCACTTTTCTGCTGAAGCAGTTAATTATGCTAGTGCTTCTGCAGAGTTTGGGAACTTGCAGCCTTGAGCTGGGCAGGGTGAATATTATGGATTCAGGAGCACTCAGTGTATTTCTGTAAATTTTGTCCTGCTTTTGGCCTGATGTATTTTCATGTAGGAAATGTCATGGTTTTGTTGGAGGAAATAGTTAAAAAGGTACTTAATCTTACAAGCTTAAAATGAAGTATTTGTGTAGATGAGCACAATGGATTGCTGAGTTATTATTCCATGAAATATTTGTTCTGTGTAATCATGTTAAGCTATCAAATGAGCAATTAGTTAAAGTAAGGGAGCTGGCAGAGCAGCACAGGGCTGTAAACAACCCCCTTTTACTGGGCTCTTGGTATTACTGAAGGTTATAAATTGCCACTAAAAAATCTGATGTGAGAGATACCGAGTGTAGCACAACCACCTGGAGACGCTGCCTGAGCAGTCACTACACACCCTTTTAATGTGCAAACTTCGGGCATATTAATGCCTGGTGTCTGGTTGAAGTTATATGTGGGGAAATCATAACCCTTTATTGTATTGGTGTAAGGTATGATGTGGAGCTAAGGGTCTATGGTGGTAACTGCAGAGCCGCTTCTCAGCATGGAGACACTTTTTTCCGGAAACATCACCTTTCTTGGTTTTGGATGGCACTTTGGAAGGGCTTTTAAGAAAACTCACTTGTCTAGGAGAATAAAATAGCTGAGGAATTAATCTTTTCTGCCAGTGATTACTGATCCTCTAGCATTGCTTGTGAGAACACCCCTGTTTTGAGGAAAATAATCTCAAAAAGACCCAATTCTGGACCAGGGCAGTCCTTCTGCCCTGGAACTTGGCAATTCCCACAGACCCTGACTGCAGGCGCTGTGTGTTGCAGTCATGTGGCCTCAGTGTGAATACAGGAAAGATGGCCCTAACTCAGCCCCTCTTATCACATGGAAGGTTTCTTATCCAAATCCAGCCACAAGGCAGGGAGAAGCCAGTATGTCAGAGTGATGAGCACAATCACTTTGCGTGTCACAGCAGCAGCCTGACTCCAGGACATTACAGTGGCCTGGCTGGCTCTGCCAAGGCAGAGGAGGATGCTGGAGGAGTGCTGTGTTATCTTAAGATATGATGCCAGCAGAGGAAAACGCAGTGAATCCCAAGGCATGTAAGAAGCTGTGTCTGTTTAAGGCACAGCAGTGGTTTTATTTCTGTGGGAGGCATGCTGGCAGGCCGAGGTCAGCTTGGCTTTCAGTTGTGGCTGGTGTATGTTTCTGGAGCTGGTCATCCTCCAGGCTGGAAGAGAGCTGGCTTGCTACTACTCCCTAGTTTCTTAGTTTGCAGCCAGCCATGTGGTAAATTATTGTGTATTAGTCTATCTCCTGGTAAAGTGTTTGGAAGGAAGAAGAGGGAAAGCAAATGCTAGGGTTTTCCTCTCAACCTGATAGTGGATTGTAGTTTTAAAGAGAAGATTTTAAGAAGTGTATCGATCATGAAGTTTGAGCCATGACTTCCTCCAAAGCATCTGACTTGCTGCTTCTAGATGTTAGGTTGAAAGCCAGGGATTAGCCAGATTGTATTAGAAGTGCAGGTGAATCATGTTACTTGTCTCTGGTATCACTCAAACCCAGGTGTTGGTTCACAGGTTTTCCCTCTGTTTGGCTTTCAGACAGCCACGATGCCGTCTTGCGATTCAATGGGGCTCCTGTGAGGGGCTTTCAAGATGATGTGGGGCAAAAGACAACAATTCGTCTTGTGAATTCCCAGGTAGGTCTGAGGAGTGTGTGCCGAACAGGCCAAGCATGACAGAGCTGTGTAGCTGTACTGTCTGGGAGCTGAAAACAGGGCTGTCCATTTGATTTCTCCTGTCCCTAGCACATAGCTGTAGGATGGGGATGTGTCTCCTTGGAACGAGGGACACTTGGTAAATCTGAGGTGACTGGAGTGACACTGATATGTGCTCGCAAACTTGCAGTAGCCTGCTTGTGATTTACAGCAGGCACAAGGTAATTTGTGTTTTGTCTCTGCTCAAAGGCTCTATGTAGGCACAAGAAGCCTACACTCTTTGGAGTGAGAGGCAGGAACAACACCGCAGCTCAGCTAATGCAGGTCAGCAAGGAGGGGTGCACCAAGAGATGAGCTGTGCCTGCCCCAGAGATGGGTGTGAAGAATGAAGGAAGTTTATTTGCCTTTTAATAAAAGAACAGTGCTTCTTTACTGCCCAGCAATGCTGCAGACTCTGTAGATAACACATTAACCAGGGCTGCTAAACGGCTGAAGACACTTGGCAAAAGACCCATCTTTAAAGCTGTAGCCTGTGCACATCCAGGAGAGGGATGGGCTCTGGTGGGTCCAGGACTTCATCGCAGAACATGGCAAAAAGTGCCTTTAATGCAAGGCCTTGCTTACAGAGTTAAATCTTCCCTGTCTCTGAGAGCTTTTTGCAGATATGAAGGTGTCCCTTTGCTGGTTCCCTTTGGTCATCAGTAGGCTGTGAAACAGACTCTCCAGGGCCAGGAACATGTGTAACAGTGTGTTAGCAGCTAGTCTGCCACTTGGCCAGCAGCAGAGTGAGACCCTTGCTCTTGTAGCTACATCTCAGACTGTTTGCACCTTTCCTCCGTAGAGCTGTTACCCTTCACATTTGTCTCTTTTGAGGGGAGAAATCTTCAAGTATAGAGATGCAGAGAAAAGATGAAATCACAGTATGTGCTGGTGAGGGAATGGAGGAGGACAGTAAAATATTGAACAGGCGAGGAGTCATCTGGTTAAAAGACCTGGTGCAGCACTGCGTGCAAACATCTCCTCACCCCACAGGAGGAAGAGGTTGTAGGCACATGAAGGCTGAGGAACTGAGTGAGGGAGAGATGAATGGCTGAAATGTAGCTTTCGTAATCCCGAACTGAAAAGGCAGTTTCTTTTCCTTACCCCAAAGCTAAGATTTGTAGGCCTGGAGCGCAAGGAGTGCATGGATGCTGCTGTGTAACAAGATTTGAAGTTTCTCAAAACAGCAACAGGAGCTTGACCATCCTCTTGAAAGGCAAGAAGACTCAGGGCTAATGTGTAACCAGTTTGCCTAGTTCATTTTGTGTGTCTTTTAAAGGATATTCTTGCTGTTACTACCTCTTCTGCTTTTAGGTCTCTCTTCACTTGCTGCCATGCTCTTTGCTACTGCTTACTGCATCTTGATTCCCCTGCATTAAACCCCTAGTCAGAAGGGGGACAGTTTGTCCTTTCTGAACCAGTCTGGTTTGAGCAGACAGATCTAGCTGCTGACTTCTGTGCCCTGTTTGACTTTTTTTTTTTTTTTTTTTTTAAGTCTTTCCCATCTCTGTGTATTTTTGTGATGTCAGATAGGTGTTATCACTTAAACAAACTTTCTCTGGAGGATGTGCTCATTGCCAAGCTTACAGTGGTATGAAGAGAAAAATATGTCCATGACCTATGTGCTATCAATGTTATCTGCACAGGGAGGAGTGTAACTGTGGTTGTACAGCTGTGATATGACTGTCCATGTGGATTCTCTTACTTTGGACCAAGTGTAGTTACAGCCATGTCATTGCAGTGCTTCTGTTCTCCATGCAGATCAGCCTGCAGTCATGGGCGATATTCCTTCTGAATGGAGATACCAGCTTAGAAAACTGGTACCAGCTTCAGTTACAGGGAGAACAATATTGCTGCAGTTTTTAGAGGCTGAAGTCTTCTCAAAAGGCAGTGTTGATCTGGCTGCTAACGAGGGAAAAAGATGCTTTCCATGTGAGCAATACAGGAGTCTCTCATCTGGGGTTTCTAAACTGAGTAGCTGTGACTGCGCTCCCTGTTGACTTCAGCGACCATTGGATTTGAAGCCTGGGTTTTTTACCTGTTTTTATTTGCACTTTGAATGGTTCAGTGCTGTTCTAGTCTTGGTGACATCATTTAAACCTTCTTGTTAGGTGGTGGCTTGATCACATTCTGGTTTTAGCTCGCTGCAGGAGCTGTGCCTTGCCTTGCCCAGAGCTCTTACAGGCATCAGGTACTAGCTGGACAAGCTGTAACTTGTTCTTGTTCTGGGCTGGCTTTTCTTATGTTATAACTGGGAAAAGGAATGGGTTTGGGGCTTGGCTGCTTTTATTTTGGCTCTTACTGCTGATCAGTCTTCAGTTCATTGCCAAAATGAAGGCAATGGGGTCTCCTGAATCTGATCTGTCAAAGCTAGTCTGTATTGAGTAATATCCCTTTGGCACACATGGCCAGTGGCCCTAAGTTTCTTAATAGTTATTTTAAGATACTTTTCTGTAATTTGCTGGCCAGTCTCTAGAACATACATGGGGGCGGATGGTCTTAACAGCAGAGTGAAGTATCTTGAACTGTATCTGTGTGCATAGAAAAAGATTAATGGATTGGTACTGATAGGAAGGCAAGAAATGTGGAATCTCCAGATCTGAGGATGTACTTGTAGGTCCACAAGCTTGGTACTTGTTCTAAATAAAGAATTTATTTAATGTTGCCTCCTTTGTTTTCTCAGGCCTTGACTAATTCATCAGTATTGCTGCCTTTAATGGCATGTTTTCCTGCAGTCCAACACAAAGCATTGATTTGCCCTGGGAGAGCAGTCACATCTTGCAAAAATAAGGGTTTTGAAGTATGTGTGAGGGGAGTGTCAGTGTCATTCTGGAGGACACAGCTCCTTTCTGCAGAGCTGACCACGGACTAGAGCACCTCATTCCTCCCAGCCCTTGCTTCCAGTTCTCCTGGGCTGGCTTCTTGCCGTCACAGAGAGCACTCTCTGCTTTGGCTGCCTTTGCTGTTATTGGCACTAACAGTCTGCAGGGAGGAAGAGAAAGGAGATAGCACATCAGTGGAATGGAGGCTGTGGTGGGAAAGGAGAGCATGTTTAGATTACAGGACATTGACTGCTGGTAGCTGGAAAGAAGGAAATAATTGTAATGTGGCCAATAAATGTACTAAGAGGGTAGGGGCTATATTAACAAGATATTGTTACACAATGAACTTGGTAAAGAAGAAATCAGGAAACCAATAGATCAGTTAACTAATTAGGATTAAAAATCTGGGCAAGACAAGTAAGTAATGCAGTAATTTAAACTAATTTTACTACTTAGAACGAATCAGTCACTATTAACAAATGGACACAAAAGGTAAATGGGGAGTCAGATTCCTCCAGCAAACAGGTTAAGTGACTGATAGCTAGCAGGTAGTGCCAAGAGCTAGCTCCAGTGTGGGGGAGGACACAGCAAACAGCTTGTGGCTGTGGAGGTGCTCCTCACCTGGTTTCTTATCTCTTTGCTTTTGTGCCTGTCACATCTCTCTCAGGGTTTGTGTGCTTCTGCCAACTCGCATGGCTTCAGAAACGATGAAATGAAAACAAAGTGCACATGCTCCTTGCCATATCCCTGTCCCTTTGCAGTGCTCCATCCCACTCGTACCCAGCTGAGGGGATGGCTGGTGCCAGCTGCCGTGCCCCTCTTAGCCCCTGGTGTCCACCAGCTGCAGGCAGACATTCACACCTGCAGCACTGTGCACTCTAGCTAACAGTGGCCTAGATATTTTAGCTGCTGTAAGGAAATGAAACCAGGCAGTACATGTGGTCCAGGCCAAGGCCTAATCCCATAGAGTTAAGAACAGATGTGAGGAAACTCTGCTTTTGGAATAATTCCCATCTGGGCTGGCTGTGCAGCATCCTTGTGCTCTGGTTATGGGGACAGTCATGCAGGCAGCCGGCTGCTGAGGCAGCCAGGATGCTCAAGGACTAATTGGCTAGCTCATAATTAGATCTGGAGAGAAAATCAGGACAAATGGAAGCTGTTTTTTGATTATGACTTACAATTACAATATTTACAAACTGTGCCTGTACAGGTTATGGCTTTGGGGAGGGAGGACAGGAGATTAATTGTTTGATTCATATTGTTTTCTTTCTGCTGCAGACCTGAGTTACCCTTGGGTGTCCCAAGCAGTGGTGATTGTGTCCAGAGTATAGAGAGAATAACTCTGTTTGAAGCTTTTCTTCTCATTGCTGCTCTCAGGAGACTCAAACCTCCCCTGCCCGAGTTGCCCCCTCCCTGCTCTAGAGAGGCAGTGGGGGGCTTGGCATGAAGCAGGATTGGCTGGAGGTGCTGTAGTCTCTCATCTCTTGCACTGATGGTCTCACAGGAGGCTGAGCACTAGCTGCTGGGGTTCCTTTTGCTGAGGAGAAACCACCCACCTGCAGGCCTTTTTTTTTGGGGGGGGGGGGTTAAGTTAAGGTTAAGTTAAGATAAAGCCCACAGTGTGTTTTCACGTGGACTGTCCTGGTGACCACTGGCAGCAACTGGTGTTCCCACCTGCTTCTGGTATTGTCGTGATGGGATCCCTCACCCAGGCTGGGGCACTCTGTCCTTTCTGGATAGAAAGCCTTGTAAAGCATCATGGCAGTTTTTCTCACGACTCTTCATGAAGTCCTTTGCTGCGAGATAGGACTGGTTTGGGCATTGGAAGGGCATTGCTGGGGCTGTGTCCTTGCTGCACACAGTGGGCCATGCTCAGTAACCAGCAGTGGGGTGGCTCTGGCTGTTTTCAGGTGTGTTTTATTGCGTGGCTGCCTGCTAATTCTGATAGCATGCTGCATATCATTGTATTTGTTGTTGTTATTCAAGCTTGTAACTGTTGAAGAGCAGCAGTTCCTGAGGGAACCACTCTATAACACTGGAATCTTAATTGTCTGGGATCCAGCACCATATCATGCAGAAATTCATGAGGTAAGGCTGAGTTTTTTTCTAAATGAAATCAGATTCGCATGCTTTGAAGTGCTTCTGTTAAACCACTTCTTCCTAATGTGGGCAGTCACTCATTTTAAGGCCATTCTTGTTTGCCTTTTTGTTATTATGGATATAACCATGTGTATTTCTAGGTGTATCCCATGCACGAGTGCTCCTAAGGAAACACTTGCCTATTCCTGATCCCTGTGAAGGGCCTCAGGCCAAGTATAATGGGTAACCACTTTTACTTTCCCATGGGCTGATGGCACAGGGAGGAGGTCACTGCTGGCTGCAGCAGTTGTCTCATTAGAGGATGATTTCCTCTCTCTGACAGGTAATCTAAGAATTGCTGATGGTTGATGCTTGGATATTTCAAGCACCAGTCAGCCATGGGATATACTTGATGCATTATGAATGGATTGGGAAAACCTCTGAAGATCTGTGTCAGTTTTCACTTGTGGGTGTGCAATCCCTCTAGCAGTCACTTTGATTTTGAGTACAAAAGAGTGTTCTTTGATATATGATGAGCTTTGGAGGCTCACAGTAAAAGCAGGTAGGAGCGAATAGTCCATTCTTGACTTTTATATCAAGCTCTGGCTGTAACTGAGAGGTCTTTGCATTCCTTTCTTTGGCCTCCATTTCCTATTTTCTCACTGATATTTATTTCTGTGCCTGGTCCTATGGCTCCAGGAGGAACAAGGGTTTATGTACAGCATGTTTAAGAGTCAGTAAAACCAGGATGGGATATTTCCAACATAGGGGAAAAAAATCTCAAAATGACTTTAAGAAAATGTAAACCATTCCTAAGTTTTTACTGAAAGGGGAAATTTAGGATTAGCAAATCAGCTTAGCCTGGTTCAGGAGGCTGAGCTGGGAACACTTGCCTGCAGAATAGAATGCTTTGTATTGCTGTGTGGAGAAGGATCAAGGTCTATAACATTTAAGGCAGAGTTCTCAACATCATCTGCTGTCTGGAGTGCAAAATGAAATTAAAAAAATATGCTGATCTCATTTAATGGTCCTTCACTGAGGTTTGGGGTTTCCCTGCTCTGTGTTCTCAGTCAGCTTACCACAGTGCCCAAGGGGACAGTGAATGAGGATGTTTAGGTGAGCGTGACAGTGAGTGAGGCTGTGTAGCAGGATCTTTTTCCCGAGCTGCAGAAGGTTCCTCATTTCATCCTCGTTTCCTTGTGGTTACAGTAAAGTGCGCCAGAAATAAAGAACCTGACCTCTTGTTTCTGTTTTGCAGTGGTACAGAAAACCAGATTACAATTTTTTTGAAAGCTATAAGGCGTATCGTAGTACACATCCAGAGCAGCCCTTCTATATCCTGAATCCCAAAATGCAGTGGCAACTCTGGGATATTCTGCAGGAGAATTCCTTGGAGCATATTCAGCCTAATCCACCATCATCAGGAATGCTCGGTAAGATAATTGCCCTCTAAACTTCTGGTTCAGTTTGCAGGCAGGAACTCTCCAAGATGCCTTTTTTCAAGGACAGCTACAAATTTATGTAGCTTATCAGAGTTATTTTTACAGTGTTTGTCTCATGCCAAAATTTAAGCTTCCTGTCTGCAGAGTAGCAGCTCAGTTGTATTAAAATAAGTGGTTTGCAGCACCCCTCTGAATCAGGAGTTACAAACATGGCCCAGTTCCAGGTGGAAATAGGAGAGCAGACTGTAACACTGGGATGGTCTCTAGGATTTGCAGCTTCTACTGCCAGAGCAGTTCCCACAGGGTGCGAGAGGAAGGATGTGTCTCCTGCAGGCTCAGATCTGGTCAGGCAAATAAATCTGATTACTGTAAATGAATTGTAAGGGTGTGCCTGTTTGTTTTCCATACATTATTTACATATAAATATATGTGTGTGTATATACATATAAGACTTACTGGGGATCTCTGGAGGGTCAGAATGAGTAGTTGCCCTGAAAAGGTCAATGATATGCCCCCTTACTCAGCATGCCAACATATTGCTTGTCAGCAGGCTAAATTCAGCCTCTCAGCAAAGGAACTCATTCTTACAGTTCTGCTGTTGCAAAAGTTTTCCTACTTAGTGGAGAGCAGATCTCATGACCAGATGAATAAAAAGGAGTGAACCTCTGGGGAAGCTGCCATGTATTTGAAATCACAGCATAGATGTATAGTCTTGTTTGCCATGGAATGTCCAACTGCTGTGCTTCCGTCCTTTGTCTGCTCCCGTCTCTGTTCCATCACTGCTGGGGCAGAGGCACTTTCTGTCTCTGTGTAAACAGAGTTGCTTCATGGTTTTGCCAGGCCCAGCACCTATTAAATCATTGCTTGGATATGTGTAGAGCAGCTGTGTAATAGCATAATCAATGACTCCAGCAGCAGAATTGTTAACTGGAGTTACGGGCTTGAAGACTCGCACGTCAGACAGCCTCCGGGGCTTAACTTTGGGCCAAGTTACCTTGCTTTTTGCTTTGTAAAACAAGTCACCTTGCCAAATTCAAGGGCACAGATGAGTTCCAATTTCCAGCTCTGTGTTCCCTGGAAGGCCTGAGTGGGATTGAAAATTTTCATTTGAAAAGGTGGATGAAAACATGTTAAAAATATACTTTAGGTTCTTCTGATGTCTTGCAGTTCCTCAGATTGTGCATGGTCTCTGATGTCTGATACTGCATGAATTCTCTGTGATGTGGTACACATTGATCCAGTTTGTCTGGTATATTCTTACTATTTCTTGCACATGAAAGCAAAGTAGCCGGAAACTATAGCTTCCATCTGATCTGGCCAGAAAGCTGGCAGGCTGTGCCCAGCACTCACTGGTCTGATGTCCTCGGGTGATTCCTCAGCCTGTCAGAAGACACAGGAGGGCAGCACTGCTCTGCTCCGGGGAGCCTGAAAAGCAGAGGCTGCTCTGTCTCCCTGGGCATCTCCCAACACAGTCCCTTTCATATTCCCTGCACTCACAAGAGGCAGGTGGGACAAATGCAAAGGTCTCATCTCTGCTTATAAGCAGGTTTGAGAGGAGCTGTTCACATCAGCTAATTGCAGTGCACGCTTGGCAGACACCCAAGTTTCCATGAAGGTCACAGATAATGGTTGCACTATTAAAAATTGTCCTTTTGGCATGGCTGTCACCATAAACAATCTGCTGAAGTCACGTTGATCATACACTTTGCAAGGGAGGGCTTTAGAAAAGATCCCCATCTGGCCAGACCTCTCCCTCTCTGCTCTGAACATTAATAAAGGAAACCCTTCCCCTTGGAGCTGCATGCTCCTTGCTGGCTGCCTGTCCCTCTGGAATGTCTAAACCTGTCTCAGCTGTGACATGGGGGTGTCTGCTCTCTGTCCCTCCCCAGGCATAGTGATCATGATGACACTCTGTGATGAAGTGGACGTGTACGAATTTCTCCCTTCCAAGCGGCAGACGGACATTTGCCACTACTACCAGAAGTTTCATGACCATGCCTGCACCATGGGAGCTTACCACCCCCTCCTGTTTGAGAAGAACTTGGTGAAGCACATGAACCAGGGCACGGATGAGGACATCTACACTCACGGGAAAGTTACCCTGCCTGGCTTCCGAAAAGTGCACTGCTAATGGATTGGTTTTACTGTGTTTAGTTTTCCTTGACTCTCAAAGCACTTTTAAAATCAGGGTTGTCAGATTTGTTAGGTCTAAGCACTGGTGTGTTTTGACAGCTCTTCCATGTAGCAAGGCTTGCTCTTAGGACTTTGTTGACCAGCTCTCTGAGCTGTAAGGCTCACTGTGGTACAGCCATGCCGTACCTGCATGAGTCACTGCAATAAATGGACTCTCAGTCGAGCCAGGCTTGAGCAGCACGTGGATCCCTCTGGCGTCATCTCAGACAATGATGGTGTAGGGGAGGTGCAAGGAGAGGCTTTCTAGGCAGAGATTGCACAAGTTGGGATCATATAATAAACATTGTTTGGTTTGCTTCAAAGGGGTTGTGACACCCAAAAACCTAATCCATTGGGAAACATGAAAAATCATTTACAGTTTGTTCCCATAGTCAGAAGCTCTTCAGAGTATTCAGGCTGATTTACGGAAACACTGTCAAGCTGTGTAATGATAAGCTAAACCTCTAGTCCAAAATATTTGCTTTTATAAGCAGTCTGTGAACTTCCTTGCAAATTGTAAGACTTCTGAAACCACTCAGATGACGTTTTTGGCAAAGGAAGAGGAAAGCAATTCATAATTCAGTGAATCTTGAAAGACTTTTTAATCTTTTTACTTTTTTTTTTAATAATTTAAAATAAATTTTAGTGATCATTTCCTTCTCCAGTACAGTGCTGGGCTTGGTACAGAAGAGCGCTCAGATCAGATGAAAGATTTTGGGAAGATGCTCCAAGGCACAAATGGGAGAATTCACTGGAAGCTGGTACCTTTTTCCAGCTCTCTGCTGCTCTGCCTTTGCAATTGTTGGTAAATTACTTGCTGTACCCAGTAACACAAAACACCACTGAGCTGCTGCTGGATGAGTTCCAGCCTGCTGCAAGCTGCCAGAGGAGATCTCTTGACTGCTGTGTACTTCTACATAGGTGGGGAGCAGGTTTGCCACTTCCATGCTTCTTAAGTGGAGGGGAGGGTGACTGTGCTTTACTTCTCATGCTGAAACACAGGCAGAACTGAGAAGGACAGCTTCCTCCTGCTCCAGGGACTCCTGTGGCAGCATGGTGGAAGTGGTAGCTCTGCAATCTCTGTGTTGGTGAGAACACCTTCCCTGTCTTCTGTACTCTGGTGTTTCATCAGGTCTGTAGAGAAAGCTTTCTCTTCTCCTGTTTTGAATAAATCCTGTGAAGTCATTGGCCTGTTTTTGTCGTGGTGAATGGTAAATGCTTTGTCTCCATGGCCCAGGGGATTTGTACCAGCCTTGCACCAGTACAGGCGCAGCTGCTCCCTGCTTGTTCCAGGGAGCCCTCAGCTCTTGCCCTGCTGCTCCTCCAGCTCGGAGCCTGCCTTTGTGCACGCCCATCTCTTGGGATGGATTGGATCTGTCAGTGTTTACAAATTGCATACAGGTAAAAAGATCCAGGTCCTTGCACTACTGCACAGGAGCACCACATTCCACCAGGACAGGAATGCGATGAAGGCAGCTGTGTCTTGGAAAGCATTCCATTTCACTGCCAGGGGAAGAGAGCTTATGGAGGAAAAGCCATCAGGGCTTGCTTGGGAGAGCCACAGTAATCCTCTCCCCATCCGCAGTCTTGGATTTTGACAAGTCCTACCTCTGTTCCTTGGATCCAGGAGGTATCTGCCACAGCAATTTGCCTTCTTACTATGCGTTTAGTTGAGATTCAAATACCTTCTGACTTTTTTCCTAGGCTGTTTCTTCTGTTACTTCTCACAGCATTATTTTCCATTAGCTTCCCCCGCTGTGGAGACCAGCCCAGCCCTCTTTGGCTTGGGCTGTGTGATGGATGGTGGCTGCCTGATGCTCACCTGGGGTCCCAAACCTACCTGCTCCCCTGCAGGGCTCCTGCAAGGAGACAAATGTCAAACAGATGCCCCAGATCTCTCAGAACCCTCAGTTACCTAGGGCCAATAGTCTGCACTGGGCACGTAATTTAAAATGTTGTGCTAACAGTTTTAGCTACATCCAACATGTGATTCATTTACAGTCTAAACAGAGTTTTACAGGAATCATGACAGAACTTAAAATAGGCCAGTGGTAACCCTCTTTCTTTTCTCTGCATAGATGGAAATCTAATACAGATTGCAAGTGATGACAAATGTGGTATTTAGAAGAGCCAGGTGTAGGTTAGTGGGCATTGATAGCTAGAGCATAACAAAAGCCTCATCCCTCCTGCAGTCTCTGCTGTTTCCAGAGTAAACAGCTTTCTGCCCGTGTAAAAAGAGGGAAAGGGGCAACACTGCCCTTTCCAGTTAGCCACTGAAGGACTAAATACTGGGAAGGATGCTCTGTAATTATATGGGAAAGCTGGAAAGTATTTCCAGCTAGAACTGGTTTCTATCCCTCTTTGGCTTTGCAGTTTTAGAGAGCCATGGACATGAGTGGGAAGAGGTTATCTGGTCAGACCAGAGCCCACAGGAGGTAAGTGCCACTGTCTGGGAGTTCGTGCTTGGAGAAGGAAGTAGTTGGGTGATGTAAAAGGAATGCCAGTATGTTACTGACAGGGGAACACTGGACTTCATTGTCTTTAAAGATTTTTCATTGGGCTGACAAAGCTGCTTGTGGGTTTTATGCTTTGCTTTCGCTAAAGAAAAGGAGGAAAAAGTCACAGTCAAAAAATTGAGAAATTCAAACTGTATGCACCTGAGTCAACACACCTGTCCTAACTGTCTTAAGAAGAATGGGATGGGTGAGTGGGAACTAGATCTGACAACACACCAGTATATCAACAGTGATGGTTAAAAAGATACTTGCTGGCAGTCTCTGAAGAGAAACACAAGCTTCCCCAGCCTTTGTTTTCTGTGCGTGCATGCAGCTGAAGGTGTGGGTACAGGCAGGATGGCTCATCCTCCTCTGCTCTGTGAAGTCTGACACTCTTGCCCAGAGCTGTGGGTGTTTGATTTCACTTGTGAATTGTATCAACTGTCAATTGTATCAATCAGGTGATGATACAAGGCATGGTATGGAAGCATCAGGCTTCATTTTGGAGCAGATAATTGGTGTGCATGGCTATACATACCTTAGTTCCTATTGCTGTGCATTCATAGGAGAGGTGAAAGTTGGAGTTGGTGGGGTTACCTGGTGTCACTGTGTTCAACAAGGCATCACCTATGGCTCCTGAGCTCCCTGGGAAGTGCTGGGAGCAAGCTGGGACCCAGCTGGCTTTGTGCCTCACTCCAGAAGCAGCTACAGATCAGGAGTCCTTTTTGAAGGCAGAACTTGCAAGGAAGAGGATGTGCTTATTTCTAGCTTGGTTTTGGAAGTGCAGATTAAGGTAAAATTGTGTCTCTCTAAGCTCTAAGCAAACAGCTGCTTCTCTTTTTGATATAAGCTCAGTGAGCTGCTTAACAGCCTTGTCTTGTGAAAGGTATGGAACATGGCTTCAATACACAGGACCGTGGTCATCCAGGTAACACATTGGAGGGGGAATCTGGTGTCTCTTGGGATTGATAATGCCCAGATCATGTCACGCACAACTTACCTGCTGTTTTGGCAGTGGGTGTACAAGGCTTCTTTCAGGGGATTGTTCTAGAGGGTTGCAAACACAGCACCCTCACACCACCTCCCCTGAGAGAGGAAGGAGCCCTTGTAGGGACCAGCCGTGGCAGCTCTCATCTTTCACCCAAGTCTTGTGGAATACTTCCCTCTGTAGGTAGGTGGCTCCTGCTGCTCCTTATCCTCCAGGATGTCACCTCTGCAGAGGTGACACACGAGGATGTTTGTGTCTCCAAGTTCTGCAAGAGTTTTTATCTGTGTGTTCATTGCTTACACTTAACTTGAACTTCCTATGTGATAAAGGGAGAAGTTAACTTTAATTGCATCTTTTGACAACCAGGTGGACTTGAAGCTTAAGTGCTCTACCACTAACTTGTGTTCAATGTACAATGAAGACTAATTTAGACAGAGAATTTAAGCAATGAGTATTTGAAAAAAAAAAAATTCCTCAGTTCAAGATATGTTTTAGGAAGATACATGGATGTTTGCAAAAGCAGAATAGAAGATGGGCAGGGAAAATCAGGTATGAGAGATGGTTTGAAAAGATGTTTGTTTAGTGCAATTTGTTCCAAATAAGTCTCTGAAAGCCAGAGAAGGGCAGGAGCAGAGGGAGTGGGCTGGAAGTGGTTTGGTTTGGAATGAGTGACTTCTGGCAGAAGTTGGATCTCCTGGAGCAGAAACAGACACTTCCCAAACCCCAGTGAGCTTGGCTTGCTTTTTCCATCCAGGTCTGAGTGTGCTGCTGGTTTTGGATGTCAGTGTCCATGGAAAGCTGTGCTTATGGGAACAAAACCAACTTGGAATGTCTTTATTTCCATTCCTGCAAATACCTTGCAGTGTTTTTCCTGCCTGGCCCTGGCATCCTTTACAAAAACAACAGCGAGGTGCCTCCAGGGGCCAACACTGGTTCTAACTTGTGACAAACAAAAGGGTGCTTGTAACAAGGGGATTAAATCAGACAGACCTTTGCTAATCCTGCTCCAGGACAGCTCTGGTGTGTGTTATCACCTGTTCCAACCCCTAGGAATTCACACAGAGCCCTCTACAGGTGCACATCTCCTACCACTCTGGTGATGCTGAAATGCCCTGGGCCATTTCAGGTCTATAAATGTAACTTGTCAAAATGGGGAATATTTGAGTCTTTCTCTGATAGTTAAAGGCAAATTAAATGCAAGGCCCTGGATGGTGGAAGTGGTACAAGCATTTGTAGCACTCATTTATTTCCCAAAAGAAAATGAAAATCACTAATGTGTGAAAGTAGGCTGTATTTCATTAAAAGCCAGTTTCAGGTATATCCGGCAGCATAAAAATAGGAAAACTGAATTGCATGCTTGGTGTGTAGTTTGTATATTACAAAATTACTGTTACTTATGGTGCCTGAAGTGTTACATAAACACTAATTTTAACCAGTATGTGGAGGGGGAACTTAGTTTTCTCTTGCTCAGCTGAGTGTTCCCAGCCCATTCAGAAATGCTGAACAGCTGCACTTAAAATAATTTAAGAAAACAGAAGCTGGTCTTTAACTGGGATAAGTCACTGAAGTATCCTACCTTCAAGGAAGCTGTAAATCATTTTCATGAACTGAGAAATCTGTTTCCCCTCTCAGTTGCCTGTTTTTTTCCTTGGGTATCTTCACAGACACTATCCTACTTCGTTCTTTCTTGGTTTACCAAAGATATATTAAAGGCACAAATTTCTTAGGTAAATATGTGTGAGGGGGCATTTGCATTGGAATTTAGGAAGAAGGCTGAGCAAACGGTTAAGGCTGGACCTCCAGTGCCTGGGACAAAGTGCAGAGTAGTTTCTTGCTAGGGGAACAGAGTTTTATAGGGAATTTGGAAGGTGCTGTTTTGTTCCAGGTGCCAGTTTAAGGCAGTTTGTACAGGATGTGTGGGCCGGGTCTGAAGCCAAAGAATTTAAGGGAAACAACAAAGAAAAAGTGTTTTCTTAGAACTGAGATGCTCAAAGCAGTTTTGACAAGAAGCAACTTAATCTTGTTGAAGTAGGACTGTCATGGCAGATAATTTGAGTCCGACCAGGCTAATTGTGACCCATAGGTTAGATAAACTCTTTTCTTATTTTTAATAAGAGCTCTAACTTGCATAAATAAGATACGCAGTCTCTTATTTATTTTTCTTTCCTGCTTCCAGTTCTAGAGCTTGTTTGTGTAGGGAGATTGGTGAGTGGCTGGGACAATGAGAAGGAGATTTGGCTTTGCATGGCATGAGGTAATTGTGTGGGTAAGTTGTGTATCCTGGCAGCAGTCTGAGCTCCATGTGCCAGCTGGTCTCCAGAAGTGCCAGGTGTGTGCAGTGCTGTTTCTGCCCCATCATTTCAAAACCATTGCAGCCTTGCTGAATCAGCTTTGAAGGTTTGAGCTCTCTGAGAGAGCTTGAGCTGTCTTTGAGCTCACCTCACAGCTGAGCTGTTGCCTCTGAGTTTCTCTGTTGAGCTGGTGTGGAGGTCTGAGGTGTCCCTGTGCCCCAGGGTAGAACTGCCTCCTGCTCTGGGTCATTCTACCACCAGGTGGAAGTGACACAGTTGCAGCTGGGAGTGGCTGCTTT
This sequence comes from Vireo altiloquus, assembly GCA_013396875.1. NCBI lineage: Eukaryota > Metazoa > Chordata > Aves > Passeriformes > Vireonidae > Vireo > Vireo altiloquus. The sequence continues at coordinate 1,671,999 of VZRF01014583.1, forward strand.
GCATTCCTCCATCTCACTGCCCATACTGGTGAGGGATGCAAAAATAGAGCCATAAAATGGGTATGTTTTCATAAACTGAGCCCACGCAGTCATTGTTGAATTGACTTTTCACTGGCCCTACCCAGGCCCTGCTGGGACACTGGGGTGAGGTGTGGGGAGCTGGGGGAGTGATCTGGGCAAACCTGTACTGCAGCGATGCCAACCTCTGTTTCTCGCTAGTATGGAACTCAAAAACTTTCCCTGGGTGACAGAGCAGTAAAACCATCTGCTTCCTGACTGTGTCCTACAAGGAAGGAAGGAGATGTCTCCAGATCTCAGTTCTTGATCTGTGTAAAGCAAACAAGATTAGAATAAGTGAGTGGGTCTGGGGTATGTAGGGACACCTGGGGCTGGAAGCTGGGCTTTGGTGAGGCTGTGCTGCTCCAGGTTCCATGGTGAAAGCTTCATCCAGCTTTGCATGCCTATCCCTGGCCTCCTGATGCATTCCTGCCTGTAGACACCTAAACCTGTTCCCTGAAGGAATTCTGATTTACTCTGGTTTAACTTTACACTTTTAGTTAATAAAGAAATATAGTGATGGTGCTATAATGCAGCTTTGGAAAATATAGCAAATGAATAGCCCTGGTGGTATGTATGAACGAGGAAGTGGTATGTCAAGAAATCAGCTATTTTTATCACTGTTTGCCATAAAATGAACAGTACAGGAAATCGTTTTAAGCTCAATTAATTTTCAGTTCTCTTGAATAACTATTAATATTAAAACAAAGCTTGTGCTGTCCCCTGCTCCTCCTCTTTCTGTCCAACCCTGTCACCCCAAGCATGTCAATGTCCACGCTGGCACCTGGGGATTCCTGCTCTATGGAGGAGCTGTGTCCCCCCCACTGCACCTTCCCCTGCCCCAGAAAGTCTCCAAGGGGCTGGAAAGGGACAGTGATGGTTGTGGGTTTCTCCTTTATGCAACCTGTGTGCTTCTCCTTTATGGAAGCTGTGTGTGTGCCTGTGGTCTAATCCTGTCACTGTTCTCTATCCACCCATTCTTGGGAGCAGATGGTTTCTGTCAAGCCGTGTTTGATATTTCCATAGCCTCAGCATTACACGGATGCTTTTATTCACTAATCTTCCAGTGTAAGCGATAAAGCATCTTTGGAAAAGCTGATAAACAGATTAAAAGCAGCTGAGCTATCCCATCACCTGAAGTCATGCTTTGTTTTTTGTAAAATGTAATTTGTCAGCACACACCTCTTAAATTCCTCACTGTGCCCAGCTGTAACGGGGGGGTGGGGGATCACAGAGGAGTTGCTTAGAGAAAAAAACAATAAATACAGAAAAGTTCAGGTTTGCTGAAGCAGATGAAGCTGAGATTGTAAGGAGGCAAGAAGCTCATTAAAGGTGAGGAGAAGGATGCAACTCTAAAGGAATTTTACAGTACTAAGCAGGAGGTACCAGTATTGTACAGCAAGTATATGTGGGAGCTGTGCCCCACACTGCTTTCAGCATAAGGACACTAGAAGGGCAGATTTTTTGCATTTCTGGTACAAACCATTTGGAGGTGGGTACAGCTGTTTGTGCCAAGCATTTTGTTACAAAATCCCTGTACTGCAAAGCTTAGCTTAATCCCTCCAAACTCCCCAAAGCCCTTGGGAGCACCTGAGTATCTTGCTTGAGGTTTTCAGTTATGATGAAGTTGCACTTCAAAGCTCTTCTATGGATCAGTAAATGCCAGAAACACTTTATCTTTTCCTTTCAAGCAGGGCTGAGCATCCAGTGACTGCTTAGTACAAGCCTGAGAATTGCAGTGCTTATGAAAACACGTAGAACCAGTGACATCTATATGACCTGGTCAAGTTAAAAATTTGTTCTCTGTTTATTTGCTAATGTACCTTTTGCTTTGATTCATAAAGATAGTGATCTGGCAGAACCGAGTATGGTATTTCCAAGAATACAGCTCTTAAAAACATCTCTTCCTTTGAAGTCAGAAGGTGATTATTCTACCAAGAGCAGCACTTGGCACTTGTCCATGGCCAAAAAATAACAAAAGCTTAGTAATCATCAGGGAAAGTAACCAGGAAATGGCATGTTGGGTGAGAATGGTAAGAGCTGTGCAATGAGTTTCAGGAAATTCCATATAGCAAACAAAACAAAAGCCCCAAACCGATCTTATCAGCAACATATGTAATGGACAAAGTACTTGACACACACCTTCACACTTGGCACTCAGGAGTGTCCTGAGTTAATGTAATCTTCTGCAGTATTAATATTTTAAGCTCCTTTACTGAAGCAATTTCACAGGCACCAGTAAGAAATCCTGCAGCAACTTGCCATTTGCAAATGTGAACAAATCCTTGCCTGGTGCAGAAACTGGAGCATCTCCCCTTGGGTGATTGATGTGAGGAGCCAGTACTCCCTGAGGAGACTGCAGGGAGGAGTTTTGTGCTGGAATGCTGGGTTTCTTCTCACTTTGCCAGAGTTGTACTATTCAGTGTGATTTAAGTTGTTTCTGTACTCTTGGGACTCTGCTTGCTTTTATTGCCGTATGAGATGTGTGTGTGTAGAGGCATAAGGGGAAGAAGCAAAAAACTGCAGAGTGAAGCAGTGGTGTTTTGAGCAAGAATGGCAGCGAGGGGCGTTCCTGGCTTTTCTATTGAATCCAGTATTCAGGATTCCTAACAGTACAGTAATATCTGTTGGGAGGATGGGGCACAGGTTGAAATTTGGGTAGTGGAAACATTTGCACATGCTTCAAAATGTGAGCAGGTGTAACCAGGGGGGATCTTCACACTTCAGCTAAAGGCCACAAGTAAATGAAAATGAGTTTCTTTCATTCAGCTGCTGTTTAATGAATTTTGCCTGCCTTAATTGAGTTCCCAAGGTCAGTGCTTCCAGTCCATTCAGGTTCTCACTGGTTGGTCAGTGCCTTCACTGCCATCCTTTGGCTGTTTAGTTTTGTAGTATTTGAGGTAATTAAAGCTACTAGCGTAGTCTAAAATCAGCTTTCTAATGTCTGCTGCCACAACAAGTCCTCAGTTTCTCTCTCAAGATTCGTAATCTGATTCTTTTTGATATCTGACTGGAAGAAAAGAACTCAGAAAAAAAAAAAAAAGAAGGCCTGAATATATCAAATGGGATAAAATCACAGCCTCCTCCCTCCAACTGCAGTAGATTCTTTCCACAGTAAAGTGCACGCTTAAATTAAAACAACTTTTGATATGTGTTATAAAAACATGCACAATTGCATCTGTCTCATTAGAACACTTAACGAATTGAATATTTAAAATGAGTATTTAAACTTGAATTGTGTGAGGAAAATACCTGGAGCCTGATCGTTTCCTCATGTGAAGCAATTTAGCATCACCTCAGAACAGCAATTGTCCATGTTTGGGGAGTTTCCTATCCCTGGTTTATTAGTTTCTGTTCAAATTCTATTTGAACTATTTCTGTCCCTTTGAGATACATAGAGTCAGCCAAGGGGTGGGAGTGCACTGGTGAGTGAGCTGGGCCATGGATGGTGGAGAAAAATAACACGTTACGGATTCTTCCGTGTTCTCCTGGGGACTTGCACAGGCGAAGGGAGTGCAGCTGGGAATGTGCTGCCTCCTGGCCCCCCAGCCCCTTCTCTGCTGCCTCTGGGCAGGGGGAGAGGGCAGCTGCTGGGGTAGCAGGGGCAGTGGTTTCAGCTGCCAGTGGGCTTTCACGGCAGGAGAGTTCCTTCTTCCATAGGAGATACTCTGTTGTACAGGGTCAGGAGACTCATATCCCTGTCTACTTTCAATAAACTTGGAACAAATTTATACCCTTCTATTTCAACCATTCTAAGTATGTGCATGTGGCTTTTCCCCTCTCGCATGTTTTTTTCTAATTATAATTTTCTGACATACTTCCTGGAAGCCAAAGTTATTAACAATTATCCTCCCAGGACTGAATGCCTCTGTCCAGCTCTGAATCACTCTTCCAATTACAAATTAATTTATCCAGTATTGCTCTTTGCTGCGATGAGCAGTAACGAGCAATGCACCAGTCTTAGACTGAAATTTGCCAAAGGGAAGAAGTAACGTCTGTGGTGTATCTCTGGGGCTCAGCTTCGTGAGAGGTTTTGTGAAAGGCTGAATGTTTGGGAAGGCAATAGGGGAACTGTGATGACTGATTTACTCCAAGGAGTTTTACAGTGTGCAAGTGGGACAAACCCCCAATGCAGGGGAGCTCTCCAGGGCTTCTCCCCCTCACCTTCCCTCCCTGACTCTTGGGGCACCAGCTTTTAAATTAGCCTTGGCTTTCTCCCTGCTGCCCTGTTCAGGAGAGAATGTGGATTGCTGAAGGCATCTTAGTGCTCCAATTTGCAGACCAACAGCAACTTGCAAAAGAAGTGTTTGTTTAACTGGGAAGCTTAAGATCACTCTTCCCTGGTTTTGGGAAAAATGCAGATACTTGGCTGTTTGTTATTCAAAATAGAAAAAGCTGTTAAAAAGTATTCTTAAAAGTTATAGGTGGTGGAAAATTACTAAAAAGCTTTTAGCTGTTTCCATCACAATGAAATCTGCAGTGTCTCTAGCCCAAACTTTGGACTGACTGCTGAGAATCTCTGTTAGAGTAGCAGAGCCAGTTTTCCTGAGGAAGCCTGCAGGGAAATCATATGCCTGAAATGTGGGAAATGGCATTTGCTTTGGGATTGTCTGCCAAGACAGAGAACCGTCATGATCAGTAAGTCAATATCTGGAGGGCATCAGCATAAGAACCTGCTGTGCATTTGGGTCATCAGTGAAAAGCATGAGCTAAAATCCCTTTGGAGTCACCTGAACTGCATCAAGGGTGCTCCCACTGCATGGCTGCACATCACCCAAAGGCAGAACTGACACCTGGCCTGGGGAGCTGCTCATTAAAAGCCAGCTGGTTGGGAGATGCAGTGTCACTTGCCTGGATCTGGCAGTTATTCTGTAAATAAACCTTTGCCTTGAAAGATGGGTCAGGTCAGAACTCCGAGTTGGGGGTTTGGGGTTCCGGCCTTGGATTGCACTCCCTCAAGAGAAGCACAGCCTGTCCAAGCACGTTCATTTCTGTAACCCCCTCACTTGCCTGGCCAGTTCCAGCAGGTCTAGACAGATCTAGATCTCTGTACCCCTTGTCTTAATTATTGTATTCCTATCTGAAAGCAAATTCATAGACGTACAACTAAAATAAACATGCCCTCTCTTTTCTTGGAAACGCAGATCCCTGTTTGTTAGACATGCCTGTGACCTCCCAGGTTAATTGAGCACTTTCTGATGCAGCGGGGGGGTAAACCTCTCCTCTAGTTTGGTGTCAGATGGAAAATTCAGGGGGTGGAGACATTTCCTGCTGAGAGGGCCTTGGAAATGTGAACAGTGACGAGCAGCCCTGCTAGTGCTGCCTGCATGGGACAGCTGTGTGCAGCAAGTGCCCCTCTCCAGGAGCAGGGAATTGATGCCAGTGAGTTGGTTCCTGATGCCAAATAAAGAGCTAGGGCTCCTGGTTCCACTAGCAGTTTCAGACTCAGCTGAAGATGTTTTAGCACTGGAAATGCTGTCTGATTAATCTTATTCTCACTGATTTACCACTGTGTCATTGTCTGGTTTTTAATGCAAAGTGATGGGGGTTTTTAGGCAAATTATATTAAAAACCCCAACATGTAGAATTAGGATTGAATTAAGCTTTCTGTTGCTAATCAGTCTTCCTTTATTCCATAAACATATTTTTATTCTGTCATCATTATTTTGGATTGAAGGGAACATTTTTGTTATTTACCATATTTATAAGTCAGTTATCTTGGCTTTTTCTTTTGTTTTCCTTTCCCTTATTTGTATCTCAGTTGTAAGATAGGCCCTTTAAGATCAAGGCCCTTTAAGACCATAGCTAATGTTGGGGTTTAGCAATGGAAAACCCTGATGTGACTGGAGCGTGCCCACTGTTCCCTGTGTCTGAGGGATCTGAGGTCCTTGGCACGTCCTGTCCCAGCTGCGTTGGCCATGGTGTGCTGGTGATGGTGGTGCTGCGGCAGGGTCTGCTGGGGGAGCACAGCCCCGCTGAGGGAAGGGCTCTCCGTGGAGTGCACGTAGAGAGGTCACTGCTGGGCTTCCACGGAAAGAGCTTTTTTAATTTCTGCTGAGATACTTGAGATCTCAGTGTTGTTCATGCTAATTTTAAACTTGTTAAGATGTTTCTCATGGACTGTTTATAGACTATTGGCTCTTCAAAGGCCCAGGGGGACTTTTTCTGTAGAGCAAGCCTGAGAACTTCGCTCAGGGAGAGTCGCCAGGAACCCAAGTCTTTCATTTATTGTACTCAAATGTACAGCTCACTAAACAGGGCGAGTCTTGCAGACTTAATGTGGCTTCTCAACTTGGACTGACCACGTTGATGCTGAGGGAACTGCTCAAAAGACGTCAAATAAAGGCTTGCTTCTGTATGGATGTGTGTGGGGCTGGGGTCAAAGAGACTCCAGTACCCCAAAATCTGTACCTTTTGAAAACTAGGCTGCTGAGTGAAGATCTTCTCCAGCTGCCATGCTCCTAAAAAGTTAGGAGACCACATACATACTCACCAAGGACAACTTATTTTGGAGAAGTCAGTTTTCACACCTGACTGACTCAGTATGCAGTAGTTTCCTACATGGTTTCTGTTATGCTGAAAAACTTGCAGCCTGACTGGATTCATTGTTTTGGAGCTTAAGGGGAGAGTTAAATCCCTCTTCTGCTTGGTAGTGCACATGCAGAAGGGTTTCTTTCTGAAAGCAAACCCCTGTGTAGTGAGGATTAAGCATCAACGGGCAAAATAAAGACAAAGAAACAAACAGTCCTCTCTGAGGCCATTGTAGAAGGCACTGTGCAATAATATGTCAAATGTTTGACTGTATTTGGGTCATGTAGATGGACAGGATAGGATCTTTTCCCTGTGTTTCCTCAAATTCCAATTCGATGTGAGCGAATTGTTAGGCAGTTCAACAAAGCAAAGGTAGGTAATGGGTCATATAATGCTTATATAAATCTTTTTCCAGTTCTTGTGATGGAACAGGGTTGTGTGCACTTTGACTTTAATAATCTTTTATTTTCTATCTTTCTTTAAATAGATGCTGAAAATCCTTCTCCATTCTTCATCAGTTTAGGCTGTATAACTGTGTCAGCTGATAATTAAGAGCAAGTGGAATAGGATCCTCTCTAGTCATTCCTCCCATGTCTCCTTTGAAAGGATGTTTTTCTTTTTGGATCACAGCAACTTCTGCTGGAAGTATTTGTGGCTGGCACTTAGCACATTTTTCCTACATTGAGATCATAAGGGTGACACTTTCATGAACCCTCATCAGTGGAGCTTTTTTCAGCATTTTTGCCTTCAAAGGCACTCCAGGCTTTTAAATCTCATCTGCGGGAGGTACTTTGCAAGGGTTCATTAGGTGTGAGCAGCAGGCTTTGATTTATTTGATGAAAACATGTCTATGGTGTGTGAGGCTGGCTGCTGTGGGACTGCAAGCAATGAGAAATGGGGCCTGTTAGCAGCACTGAATGTGGCGTGACAAATGTGCTGCCATTGGGACGTGGCAATAGTCCTTCTGTGAGCTTGTTAAGACCTTTGGCTTTGTTTTCATCTTTGATTATAGGTGTGGCTTAGAGAGCTGCAGGTGTGCAGCTGGCTCACACTGTCATGTGGCCATCAGCAAATTAGTAGTGGTGCCTCATAATAACTCCTGTGGGCAGGGGTATCCCCAGTGGCTGGGGAAGGCCAGCCCTGTGGCAGGAGGCTCCTTCCTACCCTGTGATGGTGTTGGGGTGGGACATGCTGTGCCCAGGCCAGGGCAGAGCTGTGGGAAGGAACTCTCTGCTCACAGCAGTCCTGCTTCCAGACCCCTGCTAGTGCAGCCCTGCCTCTGCTGAGTAACTAAACCAAATCACTACAGTGGTCTTCACCTCGTGGAAAGCATAGGAAAGGGCTGGCAGGAGCAGAGCTCCATGATGGATATGTGCCTTATGACAGCCTTCGACATGTCTGGAGCTGTGGTGCACCTTGCAGATTAAAGAGTGGAAGCTCAGGGCCAGATCCTGTCATTAGCAGGGCAGGGACTAACTCTGCTGACAACCCAGTGTTTGCCCTTTGGAGGACTTCTGGCTGTGTGAGGATGTGGAAAGTTGATCTGAATTAACACTAAAAAAACCAGATCATTCAAATTGGTTAAACTCTCCTGTGGACTTGGATTTCAAATAGTGTTGCTTTACTATCAGGTACTTCAGATTAACTCTATTTGAAAGTAGAGTAAGGACCACTAGAATCAGAATCAAAGCAACTTAATTCAGATCAACCTATTCACTTTAAATCTACACCCCTAAGTTAACTCAAATCAATTTCTCTCAGTGTCCCTGTGCAGGCAGGTCCAGGGCCCCAGTGCCCTTCAGAGTGGTTCTTCTCACCCAAGCAGAAGCAGCTTTTAAGTAAAGGAATTTGATGACGTAAAATTGCCTCATCATTACTTTTTCCCTCTCTGGAAACAGCCTCTCTCTTTCTGCTGAGGAGCAAACATTGTAAGATTACAGTTAATGACACCATTGTAATTAAGAGCTGCCTACAAGATGCTCTCGGCTCCACTTCTAGTTGGAAAATCTTGTGGAAGGACCTGGAAAAGCTCTCAATCTCTATCATCTCAGCGACAAATTTCACTGGCAGTCCCAACACTACTGCTAAAATGGTACTTTTATATTTAAGTCACAGTTGATAACTTACACTTTATCCAAGAGATGGGGTTCACACTTAGCTGTGTGTTGCCTTCCAGCCTTCTGTCAAAGTAAAACTAGTAACATATTCTAAAGTAAAATTACATGCAAACACACGTATGATGATCTAGGGCTAGAGAATTTGGTGCTGCCTCCTCTCTCCTGCTAAGAAAAGGTGCTGAAAGGCCTTTTGCGAGAAAACCTATGGGAGGACATGAAAGGTGCTCTGCAAAAGTTGTTCACGGACTGCAAGTTTAACTGGCCCTACCAGCAGGACTTGCTGCTTTTCTTGAAAACAAGAAAATCAAGGAATCAGGAAAAGAAAACGGGAAGCCTGGTATATTCTCTCTCCTTGGGTTGCCAAAACATCATGAAAGTGTTGCACAATCCTTTTTGGGCTGGGTAAAGTACTGGTGTCATTCTGCTGTAATTTGCTCATCTGTTATTGAACTTGCTCATACTTTGATGGGAAAACCCAATAAACATAAAATCATTTTCCAGGGGCTGGATGTTTTTACAGTTGTCAACGGTGTGACCCAAGAGCACCACTTTTTTGGGAAATATTCTCTAAGGCTTAGGGGACAAAAAAGCCATCTAGCCCATGTAGAAGACAAATAAAATGAGTCACTATAGCAACTGCAGTGAATGTTAATCACACTAAGTTTAGTTCTCCCCTCGCACTGTGCTACATACAAATATCATGTATGTCAGCTTCCTACCTTTCTGGGTGCTCTCCTGGCCACAAACCTGGCCTGCTTATTGACAGAACCTCTGCAGGGTAACTCCAGGAGTGCTGACTGTCCCCTCTTGCATGTGGCCAGCAACCCCAAGTTTCCTTGGGAGTTAGCTCCCCACAGCTCCAGCAGATCTTCCTCCTTCTCCTACAGCACTTGTGCTTATTCTGCTTCTAATCTGGGATCTGGGTCTTTTAAAGCTAAGATGGTATTTATATTCAGTTCAAGGTGAGGCAGGGGGTGACTGAGAACTGATTTGTTTAAAATTAAGTTTCAGACTGTGGGCCTGAAGTTCTCTTACAGCAGTGAGAAAACTTGTATTGCCTGAAGAGACTTTTCCTCAGTGTTTCGTCCTCATGTTTCTTCCTGAAGCGGGACCAACACAACAATCCAGATAAAGAAGGAAAGAGTACTTGAAAGCTTTTTCCCTAATCAGTACAAGGGGCCCTGTGCCTCTGGGAGGTGACATCTGATGTGTCCCAAGGGACACTGCAAGGCTCCCTCACGTGCATGCTGTGAGCATGGTGGTTGTGCTGTAATCATTCTTTGTAACTTCTGCCTGATGCTAGGAAGGGGGAGCTCTAAAGGAAATAGGGCTGCTGAATATTAATTTCGTTTCTGGTATCAGTTTTACTTGACTCTAAATCCAGTTCTTGGATTTGCATCTGAAAACTCTGCAAAGTCTCTCTTGGGATATCCTGAGGGTTTACTAGAGATTTGGACTGCATTCAGTGAAATGCTTATGTTCAAAGCCAAATACCTTTTCCTTATCACAAAAAAAAAAAAATTAAAAAGGATGTAAAGTAGTGCTAGGAGTGAATTTTGGTCATTTAGCTAATTTTTCACATATTGAAGGTGCTGAAAAACAGGTAAGGGAAGGCTTGACTCATTGCTGAACACCCCACGATACTGCTGGTTACAGAGCTCCAGTGCTTTGTTTAAAAATAAATCCAGGTAAATGGTTATGAAATTATCATCCCTTTTAATGGCAGCCATTGCAGATAGCAAATCTACCTGCTGAAATGAAATTACAAGCTGCTCATAAACCTCATAAAGTACAGAGCTGTACAGTCATTAAAAAAATGGAAACTGTACCTCCTTTTCAAGGAAGAGAATTTTACTGTCACTTTAGAAGTGTAAATTGGAATCTGGGGACTTTTGTGTTTGGTTTTGTGTTGTGCTGGTATGTGTGTGTGTGGGCTTTTCTGTATGTTTTTTATAAAACTGGTATCACCCATATCATATTATCCAGCAAATTGGCCAGAGTATCCCAAATGAACTATTGGGCAGCACAAGTGCAGTTGCTGTCTCTATTGTGCCGTGTTCTGAGAATTGTGTGAGGGCTGTGGTAGTGAGTTGCTCAGGAGATAAAGCTGGTGAGGTACCACAGGAGAATATTTTTGTTTATAGCCACAACATCCTGCATGTTTCCAAGCAGGGCACTTAGAAGCTTCTCTCTGGAGCCGAGTTTTGCAGCAGTTTACAGGGTTACAGAACAGAAACAAGCAATTTATGTTGAAAACATAATTTGTATCACAGACCGTGAACTATTTAACACCTCAAAGACACCTACCAATGCCAGATTTGTACACTCTAAGACTGAACAGATCCTTGCATCTACAAAAACCACCAGTCACAGAGCTGCAATATTATTATTAATGTCAAAATTCACATTGGAATTTAACACTCCGCCTAGAGACAATATCAAGGGAAAAGATGAACTGAAAAAATCCTGGCATGCTTTCTAATCTGAAAATAACAAACTACCCTTTAAAAATATGTGTTTGGGAATAAATAATTTATTAGTATTGCTTAGCAGTAAATGCATCCACTGCTTTGATTTCATCCACTAATATAACCTCAGTAGAAGCCTTAATTCATGGGGTCTGCTTCATGTATTTTAAAACATTTGATGTTATTTAGGTTATTAGTACAATTGTGATCCAGGGATAAAAAAAGAAATAGGTTGTGAAATAATGTTGTGACTACGAGGAAGCTTTTGTTAATATTGCAAAGAAAAAATAAATCCACATCCCTGGAAGAAAAAAACAGCGTTGATCATCTGAAAAATGAAAAAATATCCTTTTGGAACAGGTACCCTGGTAGTGATATGCACAGAGCATTCACTCACCCAGACCCCTGTGTTGGCTAATATATGGTAATTTAAGCACTGTGGTACAAGTTTTTGACAGCTGTGTTGGCAGGTCTGTGGATTTGCTTCTGTATGAAACTCCTCTGAAAGACAGCATTTTCATGTTGTCTGGGATTTGAACAGTAATTCTCCAAAGAATGGTGCTATTTCATGTTTTCCTTCCAATTTGGGATGAAAATATTGTCAAAATATTGAAATTGTGTTCAGAGTTAATGAGGGAGAAGGTTGTTCCCTGTTTGTCTGTTTGTAATTCTTCCTCCAGCTGCACTTCTGTGGCTTTCCAATGTTCTTCTGCTTGTAGGAGACGCCATCTGTTACCTTCCTTCCCAAAGATGTTCCAGGAGGAAGATCCTGTAAAAGGTCCCCAGCCAGCTTTCCTGATGGGGTCACGAGGTCTATTCTGGATAAAACCACTGTGTTCCCACTCCTGCTCAGTGCTGCAGGGTTTCACTGATGTACTTCACTGCTCACAGCCTTCACTGACTGGCCTGGCCCTTTTGGCTCCACAAATGCCCTCACACCCACACTTCTACAAAAGGCTGGTTTTTTTCTTGTTTTTTCCTAATGCTCCCAAACTGGCAGATTTCCAGAGACAAGGACTTTACCCAGCTGAGTGCTGTGCATTCAGAGTTGCTTCTTCACCGAGTGTTGAGAGGGAGTTATTTTTCAGTGCAGTAACTTTGTGAGCTGATAATTAAAAAGAAAAGTCCCTAAAATACTTATTTTCTTAAGCTTCAACTGCAATTTCTAAAGTTTGAAACATAACCAATATATGCACTTTAAATTTTAGTAGAGCTTTACTTCATAATTGCATAGTTCTTCATGATCTATTCAGGTTTGTATTGAAAAGCAATGTGAGAATTTATGGAGGAGCATAATCCAAACCAGGGAGAGAGAGACCATCTGCAAGTTGATCGTTCCCTCCTGGAGAGCCTGTTTGCCTCCTCTCTTCACATGCAGGTTGTCTCTTATAGCTGTCATACAGCACCATGCTCTGGATCTCTGTTTTGTGGTGGGTGGGTTTGGTTGAGCTTTGGCAGAAGGGCTTTAGAACCTGGGTTTTGTTGCTTTTTTAACCCTTTTCTACAGGCATCTGTGGGGTTCTTACTTTGTTTTCTTCCAAAACTCCCATAAAACTCCTTTTATTTGATTATTATTGATTTGATTTGTGTTTGCTAAGCAGAGCAATGGCTTATTGGTGAACCCAGCCTCTGAGGGAGCAGAGAGGCAATTCTCCATTAGCGATGCAGCTGCAAACTGAAGTTGTGTGGCAGAACTGTGCTGTGAGGCCAGGAAGCCCCCAGGGCAGCGGCAGGCAGTGCTGCTGGCCCGGCAGCCCCGCTCAGGTGCCACAGGGAGGCTCGGGCACGGCTCCCACAGCTACCGCCGGTGCTGGGCACGGCTTGCGGCCAAGGGTTGCCCGGCCAAGGGTTGCCTGGCCAGGGCAGCTCCTGCAGGGCCAACACCACCCTGTGCCTGCTGCAGGGCACGGCAGGGCCTGGGCAAGGCCTTGGCAGAACTCCCGGTGGATTTATTGCATCTCAAAGCGCCACAAAGCACCTGTAAAACTGTCACATGAAGAGAGCAACGAGTTAGCAGGAGTTTAATTCATCTCAGGTTTTATAAGACAAGCTTTAATCTCGTGGTCTTTATATTAATTAAGCTCTGAAACAACATAAAAAATGTAAAAATAAAGATGTAAAAATATGTAAAACATAAAGATGTAAAAATATTTTGTATTAGAGGTTGAAATGTTTTGTAGAAGAAACAAGAGACCTTGACCTCAGCCCAAGTAGTACAGAGGGGAGAGAGGCATAAACAAAATTCTTGGATAGATTGCAGGCCTGTAACAGTTGTCCTGTGTTTTTATTGCTTACAAATATTACTGACATCATGGCAATGCAGAGAATAGAATGGACTAAATGCTCTGCAGCCGGCTTTCAGGTTTGTAGAATCCTGTCATCTGACTGATACAAACACCACTGTGGCATGGAGATTCTGGGGAGCTGACAGTCACCTGTGCTGGTCTGCAGTCAGATTATGGCTATATCCCACTGCTAAAAATGTGGTATGGATCAAGCTAATTGAGTTACCAATGAAATTGATGCTGACTGGTTTGATTTGTGCTTGACCAGGGAAAAGATGAAAACTTGGTTTAAGCTCTCAGAAGGGGTTGGTTCAACATCTTAACTGGAGAGATTTTTTTTAGTTTTGTGGCAAAACATTCTGTATCTGAGAGCAGAGGGAATGTGCTAAGCATGAAGGTAAGGAAACTGCCTGTAGCTGAAAAAATAGGCATTTTAGATGCTATGGATTGTGTCCATGGCCTCCCTACAGCTGCAGGGTCAAATGCTGATAACTGATCTCTCTACACTCAAGAGTCCAAAACAACATTACTGGTAATTCTTTGTACAACACAGCTGCTAGCAACAAGCTCTGACAACTCTTGTTATCAACAGCCAAGTGAAAAATTCGGCTGCTTTTTCATCAGCAGCCTTGCTTGCTGGGGAAAATGGCTTTTTTAAACTTTTACACAATTTTTGCATTAGATGAGGTTCCTTCTTTTAATGAGAAACTGCATTTTGTCAGGATTAAAAACTTACTTTGTAAAAATCATAAATAAATCATCAGCCTCTCACCACTGAGCATTGAAATATTAAGCAGCTTCAAAACTTGTGGGAAGTACTGTCTATTTTGTAGCTTTTGCTTTGCCCCCTCGCCTCATGGTCAAGCTTGTGGCTCTTCCCAGGTACCTTTCTGTTGCTGTTTAATCCCCAGTAAATTGCTGTTACAGCTTGAGAGTCCCTTCAGTCTATTTAACCTTCACCTAGTCCTTGCCTGGATGCATTTCCTCCACATAAATATTGTCTTATCTGTCTTGTTCTCGGATTTTATCCAGCCTGATTAGAGATTTGTGAGCATTTACCAAAGTACAGGGGGAGCCTGGACATAAAATTGTTTTAGAAACAGCACAGAATTAGAGGGAAATGTCAGCTGTGTGAGCTGCCAAGGCATCTCCTATAGATTTCCACAGCCTCGGTAATGCTGTGTTGAATGTGATTTTCTGGATGACCAACACCTCCTGCTTTCACCTGGCACTTCTGGGTGGCCACAGTATCTTCTGGTCTGAGGTGCTTCTACTGCCTTCTCTCCTGAGCCTAGAGAAACCCAGACTACTGACTTCTTATTCTGCACTGAGTATAGAACCCTGACCACTGATTGCTGCTAAAATACTAACTGAGCAATGGAAACCAAGTGGATTTTTCAAAAAATCCCAAGCCAAAAACATCACAAAAAAAAACCTCCAAAAAAAAAAAAAAAAAGAGGTGTGTATGGAGCACTAGTAGTAAAAGTTGATGGTGAACTTAAGGAGTCGGACATGGATAAACCCAGTTTTATTTGTGTCTAGCTGCTGCCTCTTAGCAAGCTATTTAGTAAAAAGATTAATTAAGAGTTGCTGCAGAAAACTCCTCTGCACAGTCTGCGTTGTTTTGGAGTGCTCTTTCCAGCCCATGAACACATTAAGATCAGCCTGTGATTTTTGAACTGCCTCTCTGGATTTAACCAGGGTTGGATGTGTTTGAAGTGAGTCAGAGTCACCCTTTGTGTGTTGGTGTGCTTGGGGCTTTTCCTCTGGTAAGGGATGGCAACAGCTCTCCAATGTTCCAGGCAGTTTCATGAGAGAGTTTATTTGAAAGCTAAATAATAAAGGAGAAGAGAAAGGGGTGCTCCTATTGTCAGGGAAGATGTCAGGAAATTCTGCAGGCGGCTGGGCACGAGCAGGGAAGGGACTGCACCCCCCTGAGCTGTTTGTGACAGTGAGTGGAGCTGATGGATGGTGCGGAGATGATGGATGGTGTCATGGAAACTTTCATGCCCTGGGAATTTCTCATGTCCTACTAAAAATACCCACAGCTAATTTAAGCCAGACTTAAATCAATCTTTTACCATCACCATTTGTTTTCAAGAGAGAGTGAGCAATTTACTGTCTGTGCTTCCTAACAGCTTCCAAAATTCATTTCAAGTGGAGGATTTGCTTGACTTGGAGAAACAAACCAGCAATGCAAAGATCAATGAAATGTGCCTGAGCAAGTGGGCTGATGGAGCTAGACTTTGCTGAGGGATTGGAAGAGCTCTGATGTTCTCTGTTTTTCTCTGTAGATCTCTGTTCATCTTCACTTTAATTCTCTATCCCTGTGCAAGGGGCTACCCTAGCTCCTGCCTGTTGTGTGCTGTCCCCTGCTCCAGGGCCAGCTGCTCTAGCAGTGCTTTCAGACAGATCCTCACTGGTCATGGCTCCCAGCAGCTCTTAAGAGGGGAGAGCAGGACCAAAGAGCGACTGAAGGATTTGAGGGGAGTTAAAAGAGTAAATGAGGGAGGGGAGAGCTGGTGATGTGAAGAAGAGGAGTTACTGTGGGCAATGTGCTGTGCTGGGGCTTGGTGTGGGGCAGCAAGAGCTCACATCCTTACAAGACTTCATGGGTCTGAGTCACCTCAGACAATTTCTGGTGCTTTCACTCTTGCCAGAACACGGATTTCTTCTCTTTTTGTCAAATCGTGCAGTGGAAAGGAAGGACCTATCATTTGCTATATGCACATGTGGGGAGTTGGGCATCCAACTTTCAAAAGAGCAGATTTGTCAAATAAATTTTCTCCTTGGAGCCCATTTTCAGAGATTCCCTCTCATGGATTTGAGTGATGTCACTGATACTCTCGTTATCTCCCCTCGCTATTTCTTTACTCCTTGCATACATTGAACCTGAGTGAATGAAGGAGAGCATTTCACTGACCTGTTTGTTCAGAAATACGTAGATGATGGGGTTGTAGATGGTGCTGCTCTTGGCAAGGATGGCTGGGATGATGCTGGCTGCAGGGGTGATGAGCCCAGGCTTCCCAAAGGTGGCTATGAATGCCACAGCTGCATAGGGCAGCCAGCAGAGGAGGAAGCAAACCACCATCACCACCACCATGACCAGGATGCGCTGCTCCCGGCTCCGGCCCAGCCCCTTGTTGATGCTGCTCACCTGAGTGGGACAGAGGCACAAGTAAGGCACTAGCACTGCTTGTACTGGGCACAGGTGATGATGCCTGGGAGCTCCTGGCATGGGCAGGGTCGGTGTGTTGTGTGCTCAGAGTGTGTCCCTGACAGCTGGAACAGGATCAGCAGAAGTGCTCTTCATCTACAACAGCCTTCTCCAGCTCACTCTAAACCCCAGCTTTTAGTGGGAGTATCCTGGGCAGGAGGCAAGGAGAAGGAATGTGCCCTGGTCTGACCAGAGGGCAGCTGCTCCCAGTGCTCCCAGACCCACAGCTTGCCCCAGTCCTGCCAGGAGAGATCCCCCAGCAAGGATGAAATGCCCTGTACAGGGCACTGGGGCAGGCAAGAACATGAAGGACAGGGGGTTGAAAGAACTTCCTTTCCTGAATCCATGGGAAAAGGCAGCACTTGAATTAAAGTGATTTACAACAGGGTCCTCCTCCGGACTTCAGGCTGGCACATACTTGAAAGTAGACCACACTGCATATAAACAGTGCTGGCCTGTGCCTCACCCTTGTTTCCTAGTTTTCAGTGTTTTGAAAACCTGACCTTTCAGTGCCTGCGGTGTAATGCCTGCACTGAGAAGTGCTGCAGTAAGCACGAGGAACTAATTATTATGAGCAGTTTTATGGGGAATCCATTGGGATGTATTTGAGTGCTGGAAGTCACCTTGAGACTAATTAAAAGGCCTAACCAAAACTGTTCAAAAAATAGAACATATCTGTAATTGCCTGCTGAGGGAACTCAAATACCAAATACTTTATAAATATCTTGTTAATGTGCAAATGAAATCTTTTATGACACTTGTCTGTGATTTAAAAGGGAAAAAATTGGTATTTGCCACTAGGCAAATAAAGTTGTTAATCAAAATATTGCCATTAGTGAGGAGTATTTCACTCAGAGCCACCCACAGGCATCAGTAGCTCAGATCTATTGAAACATCTCAGACAGAAAGCTCACATTTATCTTCTTATATTGTATCTCATGGAGTTGATAAGAATTTTGTACAGCACATTCCCTGTGTGTGGATTTTTCGAGAGTCTGCCACACCTTGGTACAAAACTTCACTCAGGTTGTATGATGAAGTCCAAACAGCTGGATTGGGGTGGAGGATGGAGACGAGAGAGGGGTTGCGTTTTGCATCATGTGTGCTTAGTTTTTTAAGGCTCCTGACAAAAGGCACTGAAAGGCATCAGCACTAGCTGATGGGTTCTATATCCCCACACAAATCCCAGTTTCTTTGTGCCTTCCTGAGATCCTCCTGTCCAGCCCCCATACCAGGAGACACCTGGGGCAGGTGGTGGGTGATGCCTTGCATGTGGAGCACCTTGAGGAAAACCAAAAGCTCCTTTTTGTTCTATTGATTTCTATCCATTTTAGAAAAGGAAACCAAACAACCTCTTCCTTCAGATATGGCCAGAGAGGACAAATGTTTTACTGATGCTTTCTAGATCGAAATCAAGCTGGTCTTAGGCTGGGCATGGGAGGAGGACTCTGGAGGGATTTCCCATTTAACAACCTTGAGCAGGGCTCAGGTCACAGAGGCTTGCTCTCCACATCTCCTTCTGCACATCCTGCTGCAGTGTGGCACGGACCTGCACAGGGAGGAACAGCTGCATTTTGACCTCTGGCTTGAACTTAAAAGCCAGTGGTGGACTTCTTCTGCTGCATGTTTTACCTCGGCAATGCTCCCTTCTCAGGTAGGCTCTACTACGTATTGCTTTTGAAAGTCTCTTGACTTTTGAAGTACTTTATCCTCTTCTAAAGAAAAAGAGAAAAGCTTACAGTTTTCAGATTGCTGATGCTAGGGAATGGCTTCATCCATAAGCAAGGAAAGATTTCAATTTCCTTGCCAGCAGCAGGAAATTATTTTCATCCTATGAGGCCAGAAAGTTTGAATATCCTCCCACTTCTGTAACTCTCCTTGAAGCATTTTTGCTTTCAACTACAAGGCTCCCCTGGTCAGTCAAGGAAACCTGAGATATTCATATTTGGTACACATGCAGAAAACTTGCAGAACTAAACAAACCCAGCAACCCTGATATGTTGCTGCACCCCATCAGCAGATGGTGACTTGGCTATTCCATGTAACTGTGGGCTGTGCTTAGTCTTGGCATCAGATCACCCTCTGTAGGTGGACAAAGCAAAGAGCTGTGTAAAAATGATGCTGAGTGGTGCTGTGGGCTTTTAGTTAAATTTTGTCTTGATAACTCCCAGGAAAGGTAAGAGCACCAGTCTGGCCCATGCTTGCCTTTAGCTGCTGGCTCATGGAGATTGGAAAGTCAGCTCAGGCTGTTCCTGGCTTCGGGTTAACAGCAGCAATGCCACAGGGGTACCCTGGCAGTGCACTGACCTGCTGTACACTGTCCTTTGCTTCTGGTTTGGTCAAAAATCTAAACTTCGATCTGCTGTGCAAGAAATTTGTTTTAAAAATCTCACTGTTTCTGTAGATTTTGGTACAGAAAACAGCCGTGAAAAATGTGCTTTTATAGCCTTTGTATTTTCTTAACTGGAAACTGAGTTTCTGTTTCTTCTAAAATGATCTTTTCAGTTTCCTAAAATTTATTTTTCCTCCGAGTCATGCCTTCTATATGTCGCACATGTGGCCCAGTACTGATTTAGCAAGACTGGGGAGTTGGAAGCCCTCACCTTATCTTGCTCTTACAATGATTTTTTTCTCACGCTTCCTCTGGGTGTTGATTTTCCCATGGGAAGCCAGCAAAAGGGTCAGGAAGAGCTGGGCATATCCACACCCACCCAGCACACCCAGGTCAGCACCCAGTCCCTGCCATGGACACGCAGTAAAGGCTGACATTGGCAGCTGCTGTGGGTGGTGAAGAGGTGGTTCCCCGTGGGCTGGAGTCACATTCCATGGCACTGATGTAAGCAGGAGGAAGGTTAATGCAGTGGAAATGTTACTGTGTGCCCACTCTGCTCATAAGCTGTCCTTTTCATCCCACAGCTCACTCTGCTGTGCCCTTTCCAGTAAAACTCCACTGAAACTCGGTCACAAAGATGCCAAACGCTGTGGCCAGTGCAGTATTTAATCCCCTACATTACAGAGGCATTTGGATGGAATATGCACTCTCTCAGTGCAACCCATGACTTGGGGCTTGCTGGGTGCAGCAGGAGTTTGTTGTGCTCCCTGTTTGCCTCTGCCAGGGACAGGCTAAGCCATGATGTGCCTGTGCCATGTATTATCCTCTGGTCCCATGGTGGAGGTGACCGTGAACACAGGAGAAGAACAGTCCCTGTGCTGAGATCTGTCACGTACTGGCTAAGTTCCTTTCTGTTTTCTACTGCGGAGAAGCATCTCAAGGTGGTGATTCAGCCTGCAGAAGTGATTAATTTGCCTTTTTTAAAATTTCGCTGACCATAACTGGGAACTTACACAACCATCCTCCCAGTGTAGGAGCAGAAATGCTCACAAATAGTGTTTGTGTGGTGTGGCAATGGATGTCACAGACAGTAGGACATGGATGAGCGACTAATGCAACAAACAATAAGGACAGGTTTAAACAGAGGTCACTGTGGACACAGCAAATTCCTGGTTGATATTGCTGACACTGTGCAGAAATAACAGAGTCATCACTTTACTAGAAAAATAAAATATGTGTTTTCAGCACTGGATATGGAAATTGCTCAGTGACACGCAGGCTTGGAAAGCACAGCTGAGCGTGCCCGTGGCCACCTGGGAGGTTCAGCCATGAAGCTCCCACTGTAAAGAACTCCTGAATCTTCAGGGTTATGTGAGAATCTCAGCTGAGTGACTATGTTTTCTCTTGTCTTTTTGTGGAACCACCAAACTATTTAGAGCTTGGAGAATTGACAGCAACACTCGTGGGACTAAGAGGATTGTCCTTGAGAAACGTCAGAATGAGGGAGATAAAGGGAAAAATAAAACTCAACCAAACTCTGTATGTGCTGGCCTGAGCACACCAGCTGAGCCCCTGTCTTATGTGAGCAAAGCAGAGACAAAAGGGGCAGCACAGGCCCTCCTGGGCTGTGGCAGCAGCTGAACACCTTCAGGCATCACTGCCTGTTCATCAGAAAGAGCCCAAGAGCTGTGAAATCAGATATACTCAGTTATGCTCTGCCCTGGAGAATTCATGGCTGTGGTTGTTTCAATATGTACTGAGGAACTAGACTATAACCTAATGGAGATGCAGTTAAATTGCATAGGCTGTGCATTGAAGGTCAATCTGATTTCTTCTGAAGAGGATGTGAGAATTCCTGGTGATCCCTGCACATCAGCATATGCACTGCTTCTAAGAATCAATAAATGTTGGTAGCTAAGCTGGGTGCTTCAGGGGAAACCCTCAACCCTTTGGGGCTGGGATTAGATGATCTTTAAGGTCCCTTCAAACCCAACACAACCCATTCTATGATTATTGAGAATTTCCTTGAAGTTCTGAAGCAGTGGGCAGTCATTCAGTGATGGTTTAACAGTATTTCATGATCTGTCCTAATATTAAAAGTTTTGCTTGGAGACGAAATAAAAGGCCAATGATCCCATACAGAAATGTTGCAAGAACAAGTTAGATTTTATTTTTAAGGAAGTTTGTTTTACCCCTCCTAGCATTCAAACCTTTGAATTATGCTTAAAAGCCTCTAAGTACAATCATAAAAGCTAGAAACTCGTTACCTGCATCCACAGTGAGGCACTGGCTTTCTTAAAAGTCCCATCCGTTCAGTGCCTTGCCATGAAAATGAGAGTGAGGAAAGCAAGTTGCCGGCTCTGTTCCATATCTGTTTTAATGTTTGTCTGTGAGAGGAGAGCTCTGCTCCTGACAGATCTGGGGCTTTTACCCCACAAAACAGTGAGGAAACAGCCTTGAACCCAGCAGATCAGTCTGCAGGACAGCACAGGGAGAGATGGGGAAGAGCAAAGCTGTCAAAATGACTTGAGGCAAAAAGCAGCTTCATTGCTGGTTTGTCACTTGGAAACTTCTGCCTCCCGGATTCCCAGAGTGCTGATTACCTGCACTACATCTGGTAAACTGACAGATCATGAGGCTTAACTTTGTCATTGATGACAAAAACCTAAATTCCTTTGTCTGAGTGAAAGACAAACCTTTTGTAGTGCCCTTTGCACAACACCAACTAAGCCCTGTCCCTGCTGGTTGGGGCCCAGGTCTTTCCTATACGAAAAAGGACGATTAGAAGCCACTCTGATTTATACATATATATGTATATTTCTGCATGCTTTGAGGGGGTTGGGGGAGTGTGAGGTGGGTGTGATGTTTTGTAGAAGATGTGAAGTGAAAAGGGTTTATCAGTCCTCTGAAAGTCACAGAAAATGCAGCACCTTTTTCTGCAACGGCAGCAGAGCTTCCTGCTGTGCCTTGGCTGAAACTGGGGGGCTCTACCAGCCCCATCTGCACACCCAGAAAAGCTGAGCTGGTGGTGGAAAGTGGAGATGGAAACTGAGTTAAAACAGTGGGTATTAGTTTTCAAAGGTAAACCCCTACAATTATTCTCAAGGCTGGAAATCATTCCTCAGGATTTCCAGGACAGAGGCAAGCCTGTCTGTGCACTGTGGAGAGCCTTGCAGTAGCAGTTGCACCCTTCTTCCATAACCACAGCATTCTTGATTCTTGGTTTCTTGCCTGGGACTAAGTGTATTTTTATGGATAATGGAACACCTTATGCACAGGAAGGAATAAAACATCTGTAAGAAATTGCTTTTGCCTCCAACTGCTAAATAATTTCAACCAGAATTCCATCCTCCTTTTGCAGAAGAGGTGTTAGGCTGTGGGAGCTGAGCCTCGAGTTTGGCTTCACTTAGGAGGTGCTCTGCTTTCCCTGCTCAAGGTTTCTGGGCTCCCCTGCACTGTCCTGTGCCCACTTGGTGCCGAAGCAGAGATTCAAGAGCGATGTCTGTGACCTGCAGAGCTGAGAGATGGCCCTCTCTCTTCTGAGGGCATGTGAAAAGGCAGAGAATCCTCAGCCACACGAATACATTTGCATCACTCAAGTTTGACAACAGTCCACATAAATTACCAATTTTTCTAGTCAAACATTTCCTTTTCCCCTGCCTTTTTCCTAGGCTATTTTACCTTTTTCTCCCTCAGTTATTGACGCACAGTTTGGGTTGCCCTGAGCATCTCCTTGCTTTTGGAATGCTGTGGAGACTTCCACCTCATTTGACTGTGCTATGGGGAAGAGAACCAGATGACAAATGTGACTGTTCACGGTGTACAAAATGTCTTGTGCTCCAAATCCCACTAATGTTTATGCCTCAGCTTCAACCCTAAGTACAGGGTATGTTCACGTACCTTAATGAATTGGGCTTGCACCAATATCCCAAGTTTGCCTGCTCATACAAAGAGGACACCCACTAGTTTGGTGGATCCAAACAAAACTTCTGATCCTCAGGCTGTGCTCCTGGTGCTGCCCAGCACTAAGACTTGAGTGAAGATTTGCCTCTGCAAATCACCTTTTCCCATAAATGAAGGCTGTGGAAAATCTCCTGTGGTAAATGTATTAACAAGAATGGTACTGTGGAAATGTGGCCAAAAGCACTTAAAGCTGGCTATAAGCAAAGGAAGGTGGTCTCAGACTGTGTCCTGCTGGCAGGGGATCACACAGCCCATGCAGGGACCATCCCCTACTGATGGCTCTCTGGATGCTGTTGTTTCCAATATTAACACAGACCTCTGCCAAAGCTTATCGGGAGGTGAGAGGAGAGAGAGAGGAAATCCAATTCCATCTGCTGTGCTGAAGTCTTTCACCTCTGCTGTAGTAATTTTTCTCATTTCTGAGAGAGCTTGGAAGGTGCTAGAGGAGTCATAGTGAGGGTCTTGTGGTGTGCAGAGGAGGAGCTCTATGGCTCAGACATCCTTTGAAGTGCTCACAGCATCCTCTCACACCCACATCTGTCCTCTCAAGGGTGAACCACATGATTTAAGATCGAAATTTAAATTCAGTTCCTCACTTGCTGTTATAAACATAGAGGGCTGTAAGGAGAGGTTTTGTAATCACTAAAGAGGGTTAATTTTTAATTTCAAATACCAGAATATTAAAATAATTCATCCTGGTTGTTGTTTGTAAAGGTGGAAGTACCAAGTGCGGGCATGATGCAGCACTGCTGGGAGGTTGCTGGGTTGTAAGTGTGGCCTCATCCTTCTCAGTCACTGAGTTCTCTGTAACACAGCTGGGGGCTTCCAGGCTTGGGGGCTTACTGTGCAGGGATGTCCTTCGGAGTTATGAATCTGCACAGCCCATCTTGTCAGTGAGAATGGTTATTAAAACATCTCAGCACCACTGATGTTCACACTGGTTTGGTTCTCCTCCTTCTGCATCTGGAGTTGATTCTTCAATAAGTAATGGCTGTGGTGAGAGTTTGTTCTTCTCACTGAGAGTGGAAATCTTCTCGAGTGTTATCTGTGCTACACACAGAGTTACCAGGAGGAGCCAGGGGAGGAGGGAATGTGTTCTCTGGGCAGGAGGGCACTGGAGCTCAGCCCGCGGGGCACGGCTGCTCCCTGCTGTCCATCCTTGGAAACATCCAGAATTATTATAATTTGGAAATCAAGGGGCTTCCAGGCAAAAATATGGGAAAACAGGAATAACAGTTCTTTACTTATATATATATATATATATATACACACACACACACATATATATAAAAAAACAAGGCAGGAGAAA